>APFE030966842.1:0-38311 GCA_000404065.3 Pinus taeda
TATGACAAGGATCAACAATTATGTTGAAAATTAGATAACAGCATCCAGCAGCTCCACAGAAGAAGCAGGGCCTCTCTCTGGGCAGTCTCTGTATGACAAGTTGGAAAATCTGTTCTTTATTGAACATGAAATAAATCATCTGTTTGAGGTGCCTCCAAACTTCTACAGATATACAGAGGCAGATGAGACACTGGTGAAAATAAGGAGGCATCAGCTACCTCCAGCTGATTGGTGGCAGGCAATGCTGGAAATTCTTCCCAGATAATGCCACTATGTTATTTCCTTTTTTGAAGAAAAATCAAGTTTTCAGTCACGGTACAGCCAAGCAGACAGATCAGCACACAGGTATCACAGGGAGCATCCGTACAAGTGACTCACAAACGCACCCAGACAGCAAGCTCAATTAACGCAGAGTTAAAGGCACAGCTACAGCCCACTTTCCAGAGCCATAAAGTCAAAAGCTGTCTGACAGAAAGATAACGGCCATCTCAGCATTAAATGTTATAGTTATGTTTTCATTTACTTTTGTAAGAGAGTTGGTGGTGCAATTTATTGCACAATAACTCTCTACTGAGATATTTTGTACCCTATTTTTGTATATATATCCCCTCAGATAACGTATTGAGGGTTGGTTGCAGTGTAATTCTTTCTGAAGAACTCTATTGTGTATTTAAGACATTTTGATAATACAAATTGCTGGTGGAGATTTCTAGTTCCTATTCTATTTGGAGATGGAAATGAATAGCTCTGTTTTGTTGCAAAATGCCTGTGTCATTTGCTGAAGCAATAAGTTTCTCTGAACTGTGTATGTGTTTTCTGTTTTTTCCATAATTCTTATGTTTTTTCATAATACTAGTAAATAGAGAAAAAGAATAGCCTAGGATTTGTTTTGAACACACTATGCTCAATCTCTATTTCTAAATATGTTTTCCTCTAGATTAGCCATGGATATGAATTCTTGATTGCTCATGTCTAAACTAATTCTGTCATGGTGAATATTGTTTAAGAATTTTTAACTGCTCTTAAGCAATACGTTCATTTTTCTTTATTAGCATAGTGAAAGATTCTTAACTTCCTTTCACTCACTAATTCCATAATTTCATCAAAAAATCTGGTAAATTGCTTCACATATGCCTATCTAGCTCTACAGCAACACTCTGCCTTCATAAATCTACTTCAGCAGCACAAATACCTCAACTCCATTGCCCAATGGACCAAACTGTTCTATAATCTATATTTCAGTTCTGTCTGGATTCACCAACCCACCAAATTCAAACAAAACAGTACACCATAACTAGCCTAAAAACATTCATCAAACAAAGCTAAATTATAAAGAGAGAGCCCTCTCTGGTTGCAGGTAGGCTAGGACCTGTAGCTAAAAGATTGGTCAGTGGTTACCTCGGCCGTATTCCCTTTAGGAAGCAGGGAACAACCTGAGTGTTAACAGTGTGCATGGAGGAAGGCTCAAAAGCAAAGAGGAGCTATCCCAATGTAGCCTCACGCAGTTCATAATTGGTGGATCACTTCTCTTGTCTTACTGAAGCTGAGCATTGTCTGTGTGATGTAAAGATTAATTTTTCTAGGAATTAATTGAAGCAATTTCCCACCATGTTCTATTTATCTATTTGATGTGTCTAAAGATTCTGATTAATGTGTGAAAAGGTTAATCGAGGGTGTGAGCTGGCTGAGTTGGCCACCAGACCAACTCACCATCGCTCTTCATTTCTTTAATTAATTAGCATTTAAATTTTCATTTACTGTGTGAAGTTTATTTAATAATTTATAGTCTCTTTCCTTATCCAGATTGATGTTATTTAATTTGTTGCAACATTTTCCTTTCAGCTCTAAACTTCATTGGTTTGCAGCATTAAGAAATTGTTCTTGTACTTAAGATTTATGCTTACACTTGGGATATTTCTTCATATCAAATTGTGTCCCTCCAGTTGTTCTTATCTACAAGATCGGCTTATGCGTTGATGAGTTGTAATTGATTTATATTCCAGAACATGAAAACAATGTGATTGATTATGGTTTTGAGTTACTAACATATTCATTCAATCTATGCTTACAAGAACCATATATTACTTTTATGCTGCAGAGCCAATATTAATGAAAGCAAGTTGCATTATGTTGAAAACAATAACATTTACTTTCCATTAAACTTCTGGATAGCTCTCCATGATTTATTCTTGGGGACAAGGAAGGTGAGATTCATATTAATTTAATTTCTTTCATAAGTTATTTACACAGTATATTTACTTACCGATGCTTTCAAGCTAATTTCACACTAGATTAGTACAATCTGAATTAGTACAGGGAGAATGATTTTGAATTATTTTGAATTCCTTCCAACATTTACAGTCTCTCAATATTGTGTTGACACTGTTTGGTTTCTAGTTATTATTTCCTTTCTAAATTTCCCTTCACATTTTTAATTTCCTTTTATTTCCCACATGATTTAATTGTTTGGATTGGTGTTTCCTCGAATTCTCTTTTAGTGCAGGATTTCATTTATTGATGAGATTAATACGCCCGATAGACTAGCATTTGTTTTGCAGGTTGCCAAGGGCTTTCTCTGGCATTTCCAATGCTGCGTCTCGAAGTTCGCAAACTTTCCAGATTGAAAAATTAAATGTTGGTACATTTTGTAGGAATTTACAGGGTAAGTTCCTCAGACAGAACACCAAAGGACACCGCTCACAAACAGATCACAGATCAATACACCAGTATTTTGACGTGGTTAAAACCCTCAGAGAGGGAAACAGTCCACGGCCTGCGCCAACATGAACCACTTCAGGAAATTTATTAATAAAAGAATGAAATTTAACATAAGCTTCTCTCATAACAGTTAACCTATACAAATGACCCTCCATGCTCTTTAAATAGAGATCATGGACCAATCGGGTGCTAAGCCACAGATCAAGTGTTGGTAATACCGAGGAGAGAATGAACCTTCAGATCACTACATATCGTGACCGTTGGATTGTAAGTTACAAAAGTACATAGTAAAGAAACACACTTTACCTAACTCTACACTAGACCAAGTTATACTTAACTATTTCCTATGTGTCGGAATATCCTAACACATTTATAATCCCTATACTGCACCCAAGATGTATTACAATTTCTTCCTCACTCTTAGCTCAACTTGCAATTGAATAAGTTTTCTCTTTGCTCAATGAAGAACTTTAACCCAAACTTAGTCAACTTCTGCCTCCACTTGACCTCATATTTCTTTTCATAATTCCTCAGGAATTAGGATCCTATTTTTTAGGAATTTTCCTCCAATTGATTGCACAATTCCCAAGGATTGATCTCTGATTGCATGAAACACCTATATGTTGAAGACTAGTCTACCACTGATGTTACACTTCCTTGGAATCCCCACCACATCTAAGGAACTCAAATTATCTATATGCACTGGCTATTTTGGGTTGATTGATCAATTAATTGGATGATCACTGAATTATGTTGTTATCCCACTGCACAATTGACATCAATCTAGTTCTATCAATTGTTAGAACTAGTTTAACTAAATACAACCAGAAATAATTGAACTTGATTGCTACAAACTAGCAATTACACATGCATAACTGAACTCCAAGCCTTCTAACTTGAATTTACTAAGCTAACTGAGTGACAAGAGCCATTTCACCTTAGTTAACTTCCTCCAAGTTGTTTGTTGATGTGGAAAATTTGATTTTTCTCCATTTGACCAATGCTAAGTCAAATTGAACCTTTCTTGCTACATTTTTTCAACAATAAGTTCATAAAATGTGAATGAAGGTATGGCATAGTCTTCTTCTATCACATTTGAATTCTCATGCATTTCCAGAAGGGAAAAGAAATCAATTTAGCTTATCACATGATTAAAATTCTTAAGAAAATGGTTTTAAAACATTCAAAGAGATTCTAGAAATATAGACAGGAGCCTCTATCATTTAGGTTTAGTGAAAATTTTGGCTGAAGAGGAATTGAAACTCATAAATGATAATTGGGAAGGTATTATGATAAGAAATATTTTAAATAAATAAATAAATATATATATATATATATATATCGAGAGAGAGATGGCTCAATATGAAGATGAAGAAATCTAGGGTTTCTATTCCATAAGCTTCAAACCATCATCCTACAACAACAAATAAATAAGTCATGGAAACATCAACAAATGTAACAGAGGAAATTGCTGCTAAACAATGAAAGGAACCCATAGAAAATTCAATGCCAGAACTTAATAATACCCATCAAATTGAAGATGAAGAAATCTAGGGTTTTTATTCTATAAGCTTCAAACCATCATCCTACAACAAAAAATAAAGAAGTCATGGAAACATCTACAAATGTAATAGAGGAAATTGTTACTAAACAACAAAAGGAAAATAAAGAAGTCATGGAAACATCTACAAATGTAATAGAGGAAATTATTACTAAACAACAAAAGGAACCCATAGAAAACTCAATGCCAGAACTTAATAATACCCATAGGGATAATGAAACCCTAGTTCAGGAGTCTACACAACAAGGTGAAACACCAAAATTGGATCAAATAAAAATATGGGGTACAATATACCAAAAAAAGAAACAAAGACTTAGAAAAAAATAGTTTTAAAGGAAAAAGCCAATTACCAAAGACAGATGAAAAGACCCCAGAATGAAGCATGATGCCACCATAAAAATCTTCCAAATAATAAACGTATTAAAAGGAGTAGTTCCAAGGGAGTAAATGGTTTGGAAATAAAAATTAGGTACGAGAGTGTAAACAAAATCATGACAATAGTGTCAGGAGAATACCCATGTTTCACCAAAAATAATGGAAATATCAAAAGCATCCAAGCTTGAATCATCACCAGCAAAGCTAGGAGGAAAAAGTTCAGAGGTTGATAAATTTCAACAATAAGTCTATGGCTACATCAACTCCCTAAAAAAGGAGGCACATAATGAAAAGATACAAAGAGTTTTCTCATATTCCTAAATGTTTTCTTGATATTGACATACCAATAACTCCAATTTGTTATTTAGAACAATGTGATTTGCATTTTGACATTCCTATTGAGGAGGACATAATAAAATAATTAAAATGATAGGTTGCATAGATTGAAGTTTTAAAGAGACTGTTGACACCTAATCATTAGGATTGGGTGAATAAATACAATTGATGTCAATAAATAATAAGAAATATGAACAGTCATCGGGAGATGAAGTGAACAGTCTCCCTCATGTATATAAGAAAGACATACTTGAAGGAATAATATGAATTAATTCTATGGAGTTACTACCTAGCCTGACATGGTATCAAAGCTCCCAGGTTCCTTAAATTAGTTGTAACTCCCTTCTACCATATTCCTGTAGTCTGTCCCCCTACGTAGTCTATCTACTGTGCTCTTTGTCTACCATAATTATTGTCTGCACCATTCTACGCTCTGTGTTACCAACTGAGTGGCTTCTGCGCATAACCATTGTCTGCCATATTCCATATATTCCAACCTGCGCTAGTTCTGCCATGCCTCAGCTTTGAAAACCTTATGAATCACTGCCATTCATTCATTCAATCCATCATTGATTCCAAAGGTGCTCAGCTCAAGCTATTCTAGAATTGAATGTGAGTTTTTGCTGCTGCCTAAATTCAGAGACCATTCCGCCCTTTGGATTTTCAATTACCCACGCCTCAATATTGATCCACAACACATTTGTAGTGGTGGTGGGTCTCTGAGTTGGACATATTATAGAATTCGGTGCTCTCTATCGGAAACTCTTTCTGGAAAAAATTTCTCCCTGGACTTATAGTCTTGAGTCTTCTGCGAAGCCAAAATCCAAAGTCATTTTAAAGACCTTAGCCTAAGGATTCTGGACGCAATACCGAGCAACTTGTTTTGAACCCATGACTTGAGTGATGATTTTTTGGCAGCATGAAACAGTGATTCCCATCCTTAACAGGCTCAAATAAGGCTCCGCCTTCTGTCTCTGAGTGGGTGTTTGTGAGCATATAGTTCATGCGTATCGACGGAAATCTAACAACTTTAAAGATTGTCTCCTAGAGGTATGTGTCCTTAAACACTGTTTCTGGAGGCCGATACATATTTTGCATTGAATGATATTGTGGTGGACCCAACATGAACAAATCCTAAAATTTTCAATGACTATGAACTGTTGTGTTGTGCATGGCATCTAGTGCATGGTTGTATATTGAATGCTGGTATTGAATACTCCACCTCTTCTACTCCAAATTTGGTAAATATTTTATTTTTTGTCATCTATTTACGCTGAGCTTGGTGGCCATGCTTGGTGCTTGGTGCCTTTTATACTGTAAAATTTTGTATATTTACTCTTCATGCCTCTTCAATAGAATCATTGGGGTTCCCTATTGGTCATGCCCCTCCCGTTCATTTGTTGGGACAATCTCGATGATGAGTGAAACATCAAGATGAAGAAATGTTGGTTTTGGGAATGGCGATAAATGTAATCCGATTTCTTTGGCACCCAATTTTCTTACATTGCCGAATGTGTTGACATTGGGGCGAGTCGCTGCAGTTCCTCTTCTAATTGTCATGTCTTATTTTAATGGTTGGTGGGTAACTTTGGCTACAAGAGGTATCTTTGTGGTAGCTGCTACGACTGATTGGTTGGATGGTTATATTGCCCACAAAATGGGGTCGGGATCTACTGTTTGGGCTAATTAAAGTCTTCTAAGAGCGAGAGCTGTGTGTGGGTTGGTATTAGGGAACTGTAACTGTGAGCCTCTATCTGTTTGTTAAATATTTACCTTTGAGATGTAGTAAATAAACTGATGCTTTCCAACTAAATGATAGTGAAAGATATGTGGTAATGGCATTAGGGCTTATGTTGTTTGTTTTATGATGACATGCCATGGTATAATATGTGAAATATATATTGCATGATATATGAATATTGAGAGCCCGCAGTTGATTCCATTTTGTAAAGACATAGAAAATTACTATTAGTGTTTTGCTACGAATATTGTAATTATTTTTGGGCTCAGTTTAAATTTTTATGATCGAGAATTTTGTTGAAAAAGAGAAGGGTTTGGAAAAGAAGGCAACTCTTCTTGCACACAGAGAGAATAATCTTGCTCAAGATTCTTCCAGAGGAAGAGGTAGAAGAGAGTTCAGAGGCAGGGGGTAGACACTCTCAAGGAGAAAAGACAGATTTGCACTGCATACGTTGCGAAAGAAATGGATCACATGATACCTCTACATGCAAGTTACCTTGGGACAAAATTGAGCAGCAAAAAAACCAACCCAAAGGTAAAAATAATGATACAGACAAAGGTAAAGCACCTGAATCCACTCACTATATTGTGGCACAATGTAATATTGGAGTGAATGAATATTTATTTAATGCTTCACTTGATTCTTGGAAAAATGATTGGTTGCTTGATTCAGGAGCAACTTGCCACATGACTCATAGAAAATAGCTTTTTGAAGAATTTACTGACGATGTTGATGGAGTAGTATACTTTGTAGACCAATCAAAAATCAAGCCATCAAGGCTTGGCACAATCAGGCTTAAATTTCCTGGCCTTCCAGACATTCTTTTGCATCATGTTCCATATCTCCCACAGCTGAAGAGAAACTTGTTGTCCTTGGTTCACATCTGCCAGCAAGGTCACTCCATTCATATGTTCGATGGCAAGCTTGAGGTGAGAAAAGCATCTGACCACTCACTTGTCATGAGGGGAATAGAAGAATAAAGTATTATCAAGCTGCACGCTACCTCTGCTCATGCACAACATTTCTCATACAATTCTCATTATGAAGAAGGTACAATTCCATCAAGTTTATTATGGCATGATAGATTTGGACATTTGAACTATGACAGCCTCTGCTTGTTGAAGAAAAATGGTGTTGCTGGTTTGCCTATAATTCCTAGGAAATTTAAGCAATGTGATGCTTGCATTCTAGGAAAGCATAGCAAACAGTCTTTTCATGATTCACATTTGAGAGCACATAGAAAAATTGAACTCATTCATTCATATTTATGTGGTCCTATGCCTGTTCCTTCTACAAATGGAAACAAATATATTATGACATTTATTGATGATTGCACCAGAATGTGTTGGGCTTATTTATTGAAGAACAAATTTGATGCTTTCAAACATTCAATAACTTTCATAAATGGATTGAAAATGATGCACAATCTCATATTGGTTCTATTCACACTGATAATGGAAAAGAATACACATCAAATGAATTTGAAAACTATCTTCCCCGACATGGGATCAAACATCAAACAACTGTGCCTTATAATCCCCAACATAACTGTGTAGCTGAAAGAATGAATAGGACAATATTAAATATGGTACGATCCATGCACTTCTTCAAAAATGTAAAGATAATGTTTTTGGCTAATGTTGTTCTATGTGTTTCATATATAAAGAATAGATGTACATCTAATGCTATTAGAAGCAAGACTCCATATGAAATGTGGTATGGGCATGTTCCTTCGGTAAAGCATCTTAGGGTCTTTTGTTCCACCTGTTATGCCTTGATACCAAAGGTACATAGAAACAAACTTGGTGCAAGAAGTCATAAGTGTATCTTCCTATGGTATTCAATCACCTCCAAAGCATACCCTCTCTATGATGAAGTCAATAAAAAGTTTGTTGTATCTAGAGATGTAATTTTTCTTGAATCATCCAAAACTGACAATGTTGTTGAGCATCAACTTGATCTCTTGGATAGATTCGCAAGTGCAAAATCATTTCAAGAATTTGATAATTAGATTCCACATCTTGAAGGGGGGATTCCTATACTAGATCAACATGTGGAATCTTCTTCTAAAGAACACTCTCCCCCACATGAAACTCCAACAACAGATGATGCTTTAAGTGATGTGATTGATAGAATTGGGAGACTCAATCTTGATTCAGTCCCAACTCAATCAACGGAGCAGCCTGGACCATCTGAGAAAGGTCCCCCAAAGTGGCTAACAAAGACGCTTGAAAGTGTTCATACTGATGAGGTTGGAAAGAAAGGACCTAGAAATTCAACTAACAAAATGGAGGTGATGTAGATGACTCTAATTCACTTGTTGATATGGATGTTTCTTATGATTTTGAATTGAACTTGTCTACAGATTTTGAAACAAATTCCTTCAAAAAAGCTTCTTCTCATGATGAATGGAAAGAAGCAATGCAAAATGAGTATGATGCCCTCATAAAGAACGACACTTGGAAGCTGGATGATCCTCCATTAGTAACCAAACCAATTGGCTGCAAGTGGGTCTACAAGAATAAGTATAAAGCTGATGGCTCATTTGACACACACAAAGCTAAGCTTGTGGAAAAAGGTTTTGCATAGAAGGAAGGGGTCGATTATGAGGAGACTTTTGCCCCCATAGCAAAATGGGCTACCATCCAGACACTCCTTGCCCTAGCAGCCCAGAAGAGTTGGAAATTCCATCAAATGGATGTAAAAATTGCTTTCTTGAATGGAGATCTAAAAGAGAATGTTTTTATATCCCAACCTGAAGGATTTGCTATGAAAGGACATGAACATAAAGTATGCAAACTTGTTATGTCCTTGTATGGCCTCAAACAAGCACCATGAGCCTAGTATGAAAAACTAGCTAAGCATCTTTTAAAACTCAATTTCAAACATTATGATCTTGATGATGCAACTTTATTTGTCAAGAAAGTTGGCAAAACAGTTGTATATCTTGTGGTATATGTAGATGATCTTTTGATGCAAGGGAACAATGAAAGCTACATTACATCCATAAAGAAGGAATTGGGGAAAAGTTTTTAAATGACTAATTTGGGCTATGTTCATTACTATCTTGGTATTGAAGTAACTCAACATCCAAATTCCATATTTCTTTCTCAAAAGAAGTACATTGGAGATCTCTTAAATAGGTTTGGTATGACAGAATGAAATCCTCTTACTACTCCAATGGAACAAAACTCAAAGCTCACATCTATTGAAGGAAAAGAATTTGAGGATGCAACAAAGTATAGACAGCTTGTAGGAAGTCTCAACTACCTAAGTACTACCGGACCAAACATTTCATTTGTTATTGGAATCCTCTACATGTTTATGCAAAAGCCTTGTGAGGGACATTGGTATACAACAAAAATAGTTCTAAGGTACTTGAAGGGAACTCAAGACTTTGGAATCAAGTATACATAGGTGGACGACTTTAGTTTGATTGGATACTCTGATTCAGATTTCTATGGAGGGAAAGAAACTGGGGTATCTACTTCAGGATATGCTATGAGTCTTGGATTAGGAGTTGTCTCATGGAGATCACACAAAAAATCAGTTTTAGCAAATTCCATAATAGAAGCAGAATATGTGGTGGCAGTTGAGCAAACAAAAGAAATTGTGTGGCTCAAGAAATTCTTGAAGATTTGCAAGTAAAACGAGTACAAATAATACTCAAAATTAGGTCAAATTTAACCGATGTCTTTGGTCTTGAGAGTGCTCTGGGACATGTGTCATCTGTTAGTGCTATTAGGAGGCTTCACAATCTCAATGTTGCACTTGTTTTAGCTAATGTTCTCCTCTAAAGTGTTTGGCTACCTATGGAGTGGGTGCCCAATACTTAGGCTACATAACCAATTGACAAGAACAATATGGACTCCAGTGAAAACAACCAAACAGTAGGGACTAAGATCAATAATGCATCTAAGTTAACCAAACTTAAATGTTAAGGGAAATTTAATACTTCAAATAAGGATCAATTTCCAAAATTAGGACCAAGAGCTTGCAAAGATGTTTTCACTTAAGGTAGGGTTGGCTAAAGTTCAATCCTATTAAGTGCTTCCAACCCCTAAAGGGAAGTAACAATTCCATAGTCCACCATTAAATTGATAGATGTTAGTGAATGAGAATATGGTAATGGAGAGGAGAATGCTTCATGGCCAAGTGCAATGGTCAAAGGGGCCAATTTATGGGGGTGTCCAATTATTGATTCTATATATGTGAGGATGGAGAATTAATATATGCAAGAGTTACCAGCTCGGCCTTATTTTTTCCATATATCTTTTCCACCCTTTATTTCTTCTTGATTATTCCTTGTATTATCTCTTGTAGCTCAAGGGTTAGATCATACTTTGTTTGGATTGGGAAATGAAAGGGTTATTATTTGATGTAATGGAGCATCACGTGCTCAAGAAATGGGTTATGGCCATGTGAGGTAGGTAGATCTCATGGTAGGATTTTGCACACATGCTAATTCTCAGAGTCTTGACCATATGTTTAATTTTCATTTTTTTTCTTTATTTTGTTGTGGTCATGATATGCATTTTGTTATGCTTTTACTTTTACATTAGTTGCATAAAACTCTCAGGGAAATAATTTTAGGACCTACTCAAGGTATGTGAACATATTATTGTCAGATCCCGAGGAACCGGTGACAAATTGTAGCCAAAGAATGGAGATGAGATATAGAGCTTGTAATGTGGCATGGAAGGTGTTAAGTACGATATAGGGAGAATGGAACATGATATATCAATCATGGATTCCCAAGTAGTGCCCCTTCCACAACTCAAAGGGCCTTAAGGGAGGTCCTAGTAGATTTGGGTCAAAGATTAAACCTCCCTGGTAAGGAGAGGTAACATGAACACAATCAAAGTTTTTTTAGTCTTCTAGATCACCCCATTATCCATACCATATTTCCAAAAAAAAAAAACATAAGCACCTGATTGCAAAATGACCAAGTAGCCCACCTTCATCCAAGTGTTCATGCAAGAAGGTAAGAGGCACATGATTGATGTAAGTGGCAAAGGAACATGATATATCATCAACTAATGACAACTTATCAAAGTTGATGGTTGTTTGGTTCACCGACTAGTTGTCAAATGTAGGAGAAAATTTTCCTCCTATGGGGTTATCCATTTTGGTGGGTAAGAGATCCAACTATCATTGGGTTCACATAGCCTTACATCAAATAAGAATATAATCAATAAATATATTCCTAGAATATTCTCGAGGTTGCTTGTAATTATTAGTATCTGGATAATTGTCATTTTTGGGATGACAAGTACTTTCATCTTCTGTGATTATACTCCACCCTATGTAGAGAATATGATGTACAAAAGTCAAAATATTATTAAGACTATGAGTTTTCAACATCATTATTAGCAATTGCAGTGTGTTATTTGGGATATTTTTTAGATATGGACGAATCTATATATTTGGGTCCACATGAGCACGGTAGGCATTTGGAACACCATGTTTAGCCACCTATTGAGTTCTACGAATTTCAACGTGGAGTCCCATTTGGACGTGAGACCCATGTTTCCAATGGACCTTCTTAGATTGCTAAGAAATGGTGACTAACACTACTTCAACCTTAATGTCTACACCCATTCATGGGACCCCAATATAAGTGATTGTATCTTTTCACAACAAGTATTGAGTACAATGCTTTTCTAACTAGGGTGGAATGTAGTGTACCTAAGGGGGTAATATTGGGTCTGTAGGAAGGCACTGCACAAAGATAATGGGAGAGTAATAATAGTGCAGGAAATTTAATGTAAGAAAAAGTAGGTCCATTATATTATTAAATAACGAACATTATGGTATTTAGTAGTAAATAAATGTAATAGGGCTCATTAAAGAAGGTTCACTAAGTAGTTAAGAGTTGTTATGATTAGAATTGTATATATTTCTCTTGATAATTAAAAATAAAAATGGAAAATTCCTTATGTATATGGATGATTACTATAATTATAATTAGCTCATTAGGAAGCTTCTTTCTTAAAGAAACAAATAAATAAAAATAGATTACTTCTAAAAAAAGAATCCTTGTAATGTGTTACCCTAATAATCAACCTTATATAACTCCTATAATAATCTATATTAACTTTATCACATTAACACTAATACATTACCTATAATAATAGAAACATAAAATAAAATGTGATAACTTTAAACATTAAAGACCCTTAACTTTTATCAAGTCAACAAAGAAATGTTAAGCAATTGTGTTGAGTGCCTTGTTAAAGTCCAGAAGATGATTTATAGACTCTACATTTTATTACCTTAATCTCCTCGATAACAAAAACGAAGGTGAATATATGATTAGTAATGTAGTGGTTCTTCCATATATGAGATGAATGTTATGGTAAATTAAAAGGATGGAAAACCATGAGTGACAATGTAGTAAACAAATCAACTACACATATGAGTGACAATGTAGTAAACAAATCAACTACACATATTCTTAAAGTTACGCAATCTGTTTCATGAATTTAACTGTCTAGGTTTTATAATTCTTATGAGACACTAGATGGAGGCTTGAACATGGCAAAAAGAATACATCATTATCACAGCTATTATGAAAATTCAATGCATTCATTGTTTTATCCATTGAATATAATTTCTTTTAAAGCAGCATTGCTTTCATTTTTTTTAAATAATGTCTTTGTGAACAGCCAACGTCTCTTCTAGGAAAATATATATGATGATAATGTTATGCTAGAATGTGATAGAAGAAAATCAAGTTATAAGAAAAAGATGAATCGGATATTAATAAAATCAAATTAATAAAAAAGATTATTTAATATTTTATAATAAAATTAATAAAAAATTATTTAATATTTTATAATAAAATTAATAAAAAAAAATTATTTAATATTTTATATTGAAAAGAAAATCTTATTTATATGGAAAGGTACAATATAACAGATTTAACAGATTTAAAGATTGAATTAATAAAAAATTATTAAATATTCCTATATGTGATATTTCAAGGAAATAATATTTTATTTTTTATAATTTGTATTTAAGCATATATTTTGGATTTTAATAATGTAAATATGTAAAATTGATTTTGATATTATATCATACTTTAATATATAAAAAATCATAAAATTATTAAGCAACTTTATTTGAAAAAGCAAATTATGTTTTGAGAGGGATTGTTACGGTTTTATTTTAGCAACTTTATTTTGAAAACCAAAATTATGTTTTGGTAGGGATGGTTATGGTAGGTTTTTGTGGTGTTATTAGTTGTTTTAATTATAATTATTTCTCCTTTATTAATAGTGAGTTTCTATGCATGTATATATATTGTGTTAGTCTAATTAGAACCAAAGGATTGCTAATAGAAAATGGAGATCTTTTTGGTGTTGTCTCAAGTGTTGTAGGTGTTTATGATGAGAGGTTTCTTTAATAATGGTACATTTTTTTGGAGTCTCTTCCTCCTTCATCCTACATGATTCAGTATTGTCAAATTTATTCAGTGGTTAGTGGTGGCTTGCTTCTATACTGTCGAGTAGTGTGTGGTTCCTAATTCCATGGAGGAATCTTCTCAATCATGGGCCCTCTCTCTTCATGTTTAGTTGGAGGATAAGTGGTTCTACCGTGTTAACCTCAATAATTTGTCTAGAACTTCTTAAGGTTTTCGACCTTCAGAACATTATGTAGATAGTCATTGGAGGGTATAGGGTTAGGTAGCTCTTACTGGGGTCACAATGGGATTTTATCCTTTCGAAAGCATATATAATAAACTTTAGCAAGAAGTAGGGCCTCCTATGGTTTTAAGTCCTCCTTGGTGTTTTTATTTTTGAACCTAATGTTGTGGTAAAGTACAAGTATGAGTAGGGTGGAATTATTTTCTTTCGAGGTTGTATGGACACTTTGCTAGTCATATAGTTCACCCTTGTGTAGTACATGAAGCATATTTTTCATAGTTTTCTTCTCAACTAAGAAGTATTATTCTTATAAATAGTGACCACTTAATACCTTGATGGTATGAATATGTATTGGAATTATCTTTCTAGATCATTAACTATACATTTATGCTAAGAAGTTGTATGTAAATGTCATTTTAAACTAGCCAACATACATAATGTGATATATATAATGCTTTAAGTTGTGAAGTCATACAAAACTACCTATTTTATAAATGAAATGAATAGAGTTTTTAATATGTGAAAAATGTGAATGAGCTATATAAAAGCAAGTGTATATCCATCTTAACAAGGAAAAATACCTAGGAACAAATACCTTCTAAATAAAATCTTTAAAGTGCAACCAGTTAATTTTTTGTGCTAACTAAAGTTTACACTTCCACAAATATGGCCATGTTTGGTGCTCAATAGATACAAGGTTCAAATGGATCTAAATTAGTTGAATTAGCATAACATTTTTATAAAAAGTATGATTTATTCGCTCAATATTTTCTTTTTCTTTTTTCTTGACATCATTTAACAAGCTTTAAGAGATATTTCCCTAAAATAAAAATAAAAATGTTCACTCAAGTTAAATTTTCACTTGTAGGGATTTGACACATGTTCTTGCTTGATAGATTTAGGGTTAAAATAATCCTAAGCTAGCTTTTGTTAACACCTATTCTTTAAGAAAACTAGTTTCATAGGATAAGTAAGGGTTTTCCTAATTTAATGTAGCCATGGGGGCACCTAGATATAATGGGAAAATTGTGAGGTAGCATAACATTGCTCATGCACATAAAAGGCATAATCAGCAAATCTCACTCAGAAAAATAGTTACTCTTGAGGATATAAGCCTCGGAGAATTTTAAGAATGAAAATTTATATTAAGAATAGAAATCTTAGCGCTGATGTATAATATGCAATATGTTAAATTATTCAAATTTCTAATAATATTATTAATCTATATAAAATTTTGTATTTTTAAAATAAAATAATTTTATATCATTAAAATTTAGATAAATCAATTTAAAAAAAAAGTGAAAACAAACCGAAAAACATAGAAATTAAATCCATTTAAATTTTTTCCTTACCTCACCATCTCATAACCCACCGCTCTAAATAATCCACCGGTAAAATATAAATTACTTAATTTCATTTTAATGGTCAAATTTTAAATCTCATGAAAAGAATTGAGAATAAGAATAACTTATAAGAAATAAAACTACCACAATAATGCTGAGAACAGCATTCCACAATTATCAATAAACCATAATGTCATTAATATATATATATAAAATATATTTTAATTTAAGAGAACATTCATTTTTATTATTATTACTTTTACCCCACATATAATGATGCATAATGAAATCAAAGTCAGACTTAAGTGTCAATTACGTCTGGGCAACCAAATGAACAGCCTTACACGTGAACGTTTTTACTTTAACCTAATACAATAAATCCAATACGGTTGTTATGTAGTTGTTGTGCACTTTTGCGCAACTACAGGCTGTACAAGCCAACCACTGTTTTCCATCTCTCAACTTAGAGATGGAAACTTAGAGATGGAAACCCAATTCCAAAATGCTATCTTTAGAGTACCAAGCAGTAAATTCTTCTAGACGATTGTAAAAATAACTGTGGAAAGCATTTATTCTTAGACTTTCAAGTACAACATGCAGAGATAGTGTGGATGTAGAGGTGGGACCAACCATGGTGGAATGATATAAATATCTTATTCCGGGTAAGTAAAGGAAGAGTCAAAATAAAGTATATTTTAAATTTTTTTTGTAGGAATTTAGTGATATAATTTTTTATGGGATTGCAATGTTTTATTATATAAATGGTATTATATTTAAATCTTATGATATTATAAATGTAAATTTTAATTTAACAATATAGGGAATTTTTAGTTACTTGACTAACTTAAAAGTACAATTTTTCCTAGCTTCAAAAATCTGCCTAGTAAAAGCAAAAGCTAGCTAAACTGTTTAGACTAGGTTATTGAAAAATCTGCCCAAAAAGCCGAAAGGTAAACTGTTTAGACTAGGATTATTGGAAAATCTGCCCAAAAACCCGAAGGGAAAACTGTTTAGACTACGATTATTATTATTATTCAGGGTAAGTAAATGGAAATGGGGTCAAGCAAGCATTGCCATGGACGATTGTTGTATCTGGCCATGATTTTCTGTGCATGAAACACAAGCTTCTGTCACAGTAGAAATAATGTGTTATGAGAAGCATTATGCTCGGGCATAACTAAGGCTATGATGCCCAATAAGACCTCAGTTACAAATGCCTGGCCTACCTTGAGAAACATGATAAGGCTGTGTCTGTAAACCATGAGAATGGTAACTTTGGTGCTCCAAGTAAAAAAATGCCATGTGCTCTCCAACCCATTGGGAATCCTGCCTAAGTTTAACGAGGAATGTCTGGGTGCATCCATTAATTATGAGGTGGAAAGATTGCAGTTAAAGCAAAGGCAGGCTACTGAAAACCAACTTGTTACCTAACGACCCCGCTAAATTTGGCGAATGAGGAGGCTTCGTAGGCGTGCAACCAGGGGCCTGTGGGCAAGGGGGGACCAATGTTTGAGTTCAATGATTTCAACCATGGAAGTTAGAGAGAGGGAACACTATTATGGTAATAATAAGAAGGGCCCTACAGGGTTAGAGTTTATATGGCTTTATAAATAGCTGGGGTGCCCACAGAGCCTGTCAACAACATGTGCACGGTGACGTTGATGGCATGTGAATTATCAGAATCATCATGCGCCCCCCAACAAACGAGTGCTATTAATAGGTTCAATTAACACTGTTTTCTTGTAGGACTTAGCTGTTTAGGTGGCCTTTTGTCACAATTTCTTTTCCGAGGGAGATTCGCCCCCCATGTGGGTGGGTGTGGTAGACCGTCATTGCCCTTACATTTCCAGATAATATAATTGATATCGATGGCGATGTTACAGCGACATCCCCCATATAGATCAACCCTCCCTCGTTCTTTCATCCTTCTTCTTCTTCCCTTACACGCCTCTGGCTTCTCTGTTGTCGGGTAGTTCATTTCATTTCATCATACCTCCTGTGCTCACCGTTTTTTTATATGGATATATATACGTTTTATATACATTGTGTGTATATATTCGTTAATTCATGAGGTTTGGCGCTGTTGTTATGAAATGAAGCACGCTAGAAGTTATCATGGTTTCTTTCATCTTTAGATCTCGCTCTGGATCACCCCACCACCATCATTTTCCGCAGTTGACGCGTGCAGTGGCCTCACCTTCGAATAATCAGTGCTCGCTTAGTTTATAAGTCTGCTGCAGTTGTTCTGGGGTGTGGCAGAATTTTTTTTTTTTCGATTCCCTATTATAACCAGCCTATTGAATTGCTTCCTGATCTGTGAAGGCCGCAATTCGATCTCGCAGAGGCCTATGCGTATGTGATGCGAAAGTGGTTTGAATTGCTGTGAGAAATTGATTGGCGAGATGTCTGTGGATCGAATCTCCTCAGAGAAGAGGAAGGCCTCGGATGGCGGTATTGATTCTGAAGATATCGAATTTCCACCTCAGCTGAAGCCCATCCTCACCGCTTGGCCTCGCCGGCCTTGTCGGAAACAGAGGCTATTGGAATTCAAGAACGCCGGCGAACCGGCCGCGGCCGAATTTAAGAACGCCGACGCACCGGCCGCGGCCGAGGTGATTTTACCCGCTGAGCAGGTCGATGTCGAGACTGTCGAACAGATTTTGGCGGCCGAGAATGTCAATGTCGGCGTTGATGCAAATAATTTAAACGCCGGCGATGAAGGCTGCGAGACGCCCAAGTCTGAGGAGCACAGAATACCAAAGATCTTGACGTGCCCGCCGGCACCGAGAAAACCCAGGCCGACGGCAAGAAGAAAGACCGAGTCGGCGGCGCAGGCGCGAGCTTTGTTCGTTAATCCCAGTGAATTGAATTTGTTTTTCGGCCTGCAGTCTAAGAATTTCCAGGTCAGATAACGATCTGAGACGTCTGTTGATCTGAATTTCAGATTTTCGTATACATATTTTTCTTCAGCAGGATCTGTTTTCTTGGCGCTTCTCTTTCTTTTGATTTTCCAGATCGTTAACAGCAACGTATTAGAAGTGTATATACAATGTGTATATTATCATCATCATGGGATATTAATGAGATTTGATTCGAGTGTATTACTGGATCAGTACAGACCTTGATTTCATGCTTGAGAAGCCGCCATGGGGGCTGCTGCTGGCAGGTATCTGAAAGCTCCTTTGGAAGTTATTTGAATGCCACTGATTTGTAATTTTTTTTTTTTATAAATCCAGGGAGATCTCTGCATTATATACCTGGTGACTATAGCATTGCATATTATTTGTTCTTCGGGATCAGTATAGTCTGAGCACACAGAAATCCCTGGGAACTTTCAAGTTATTCTTGTTAAAAGAAAAACAAAAAAAACATCTGTGCTGTTATCAAATGTTTATTGTGGTTAAATTAAATAGTCTTTATGGATCAAATTTGCATCTCTAGAATTTTTAGTAGTTCCATGGTTACCATGGGTCAATGCTAGTTTTGCTTCACATAAAAATCTGGAGATAGAAATTGCAGTATATATTTTTATTATTAATAAATTATTGGTAATTTGGATTATTTATAGTAAGAAAAATTATTATAATATAGATAGTTATTGGGGTTCAGTAGATTAAGTGGCATGGCTCTGGAATAAAATTTTATAGAACTGAAGATCTTGGGTTCGAATCTTGTGCTATTCTCCTTTTTAGAAGGAGGGGTGAATAATACAAATATAAAACTCAAAAATGAAAATCTAACCAAACTTAAAAAAAATAGTAGAAATAGTTATTATATAAAGTTGACTCATCACCTGTTAAATAAGAGAGCCTTCCCCAACCTAAAAAAATAATAAGGATAATTATTAAATGCCATTGACTCATCACTCTTATTTAAAAACCAGCCTGATTTGTATAACAAATCTGTAGTAAAATAACAGCAGTTCCACTCTAAAATTAGATTTTTCTTCCGATCTAACTAGAATGAATTTTTCTACATGAGCCGATCTGGACATCACAGAGGGAAAAAAATTCTACGTTTGCTTATCCTGAGATATTTGAAAGACCCAGTTTATCTAAATAATTTTTCATTCGGATAATGGTTAAAATATAATACTATGGATTCAACTATAACAACGGGCTTTTATTTATGTGGATATTCATTGAAAACGTGCAGAAATCTGCGAAATAATTTGAGGTCCATCACTGAGCATAGTTATAATCTGTCTGTGACT
The DNA here is from genome assembly GCA_000404065.3 of Pinus taeda. NCBI lineage: Eukaryota > Viridiplantae > Streptophyta > Pinopsida > Pinales > Pinaceae > Pinus > Pinus taeda. The sequence goes on from APFE030966842.1 coordinate 19,937, forward strand.
TACCCGATGGGTATTTTGATTTAATTAAATCCTGTTTACTGCATAACAGCAGAGCTCAGGTTTAGAGGGTTACATCTTGCAGATATGGCTCTGTGAATTAATGTGGCCACCAGTTGGCAGACTCACTTGACTTCCTTGTCTCGTGGGCATTTAAGTTTTAGCTTTCATGCATGTGGACCAATCAGGATCTCCAAGGAAAAATCAGAGTTTTATCGCGACTTCACTGGTCAGAATGGAAGGATTCTCAGTGAAAATGGTCAAGGCTCTATATTTTTCTGTGATCACAGGGGAAAACTATGGGGATTACCTATTCTCATTTGATCACAGCGGCAAACCATGGAGATTTAACCATAAAAAATAGATTTATTTTGAAAGCACATGCTCTTCTTCTGTTGTTCGTCTTAAACAAAAAGAAAAAAAGGCGATAAAGGGAAAAGCAGATCACAACAAAAAGCAAAAGCACATTACAACAAAAAAGTAAAAGTTTAGAATAGTGCAAATGCCATATTACCATCTATTGGTTCAATTTTGCTTACCAATCTTTCCACACGTAGAAAGACATAGTGGTTGGATTGACTCCTCACATACACATAATTAATTTTACATCTACTATAATTAATTATACCACATGGTATAGTATAAGCAAGCTTTAACAACCATTTAGTTGCTATAACGAAGGTACATTGACAGCTTTATGTATATCAAGGTTAAAAGAATGACCAAAGTAAATGAGTTTTGTCAGTGAACTAAACCATAGCCTTATATCTAATTTCGTAGGGTTATTAGACCAAACATCTTAGGACATGTCTTTTTATCGAACTTATGTTGCTCAATACGCATGCTGAGGCACAAGCACTTTCGAAGCTTCTAGCATAGGAGAAGCTTCGTTTATTAATTTCGTCCTAGGGTTAAATGGTGGTCCCTATCGTTTTAAAAGATCTTGATGTCAAAGGGGACATATTAATAAGATAATGGAAAAACGAAATAAGATGGGCACGAAATAAGAAGATGGGGTCACTTAAAATAATAGAATATTAAAATAATCTGTACAGATTTTTTTTGGGTGGTGGGGTCAGTTGAGGGATGATTTTGAAACAAATTTATATTATAAGTGTGATAAATGTAATCTTGGATAATGAAATTATTAAAAATAATTTAGTTTCACAGATAAAATTGATTTAGATTTATTTTTTTTTGGTTAATTCATTAAAATATTATAGTTTTAAATTTTAAGGAAATGTTTAATGTTATTGAAAGTGTTTATTGAGAATTTTAATTTTTTTAATTATTAAAATTGATTTAATATGTAAAAGGAAAATATAAAATAAAATAAGAGTAAAATGTTATGATGTTTATATAACTTCATTTTATTTATAAGGTTTTTACTGTGAACTAATGTATACGAAAAACAACTACTATTTCAATTATTGATATATAGTACTTTTAACTATATATGTCTAGTTTGCTTTATGTTAATCTTTTCTTATTTCATTTTCAACCTAATATAATTAGTTGTATTAAAATTATGTGGCTTTTATTATTTTCTCTACATGGCTGCCATGAGGTTAAGGTAGCTTGAGTTGCGGCCAAGAGTTAACTAAGATTAGGGAAGATCTTCTTTATTAGCCCAAGCAAGGATGAAAAGAAAGATGACAAAGAGACCCTATCAAGATATTTCTCTAAGATTCCTTAAGTAATAGTTGAATTAGATGGTGGATAATTTCAAAGAAAGATGACAAAGAGACCCTATCAAGATATTTCTCTAAGATTCCTTAAGTAATAGTTGAATTAGATGGTGGATAATTTCACTAATTCAATTACTTTCGATAACAACGTAGCTTGAGTTGGGGCCATGAGTTAACTAAGACTAGGGAAGATTTTCTTTATTAGCCCAAGCAAGGATGAAAAGAAAGATAACAAAGAGACCCTATCAAGGTGTTGCTCTAGGATTCCTTAAGCAATAGTCGAATTAGACGGTGGATAATTTCACTAATTCAGTTACTTCCAACAACAAGGTAGGCACCTATGAGACACAATGACTTCAAAGAAGTTACAACACCGGTCGAGGTCTCTTCGCTTAATTGAAATATAGAGGCAAAATCCTTGAAGAGATGGTTAGGTTGGTTAAATAGTTATTTTTATATTCATAACTTTTCCATTAGTAAGAAGATTACATTCAGACACTTATGTCATTTTCCCATGTCAAAAATCGATGCAACACTTACTTTACAAAACACTCTGGGATGGCTCTAGAGTCTATTAAACAAAGGTACTAGCTAGGATTTTTGATGCCATCAAGGAGGAGCATTTACCTCTTGAAAACTTTGAAGACTAATATAGAAGATAGATATTGTTACATGAGGCTAAATTCCAAATAGTCTTAGACTACACCAATCTTTTCCACAACCCCTATGCAAAAGTGAGTATTGTAGACTCTAAAAAATAATTTATTCTAAAATATATTAACAACCTATACAAATACATCTAGAAGGAAATGTGGCTTCTAGAGAAATCTTCACTGGGAGTATATTATAGCTATGAAATCAAGATTGAAGAAATGTTTTTTCATAATGGAAAGAAAGAGTTTGGGGTTGAAAATAAACCACAACAACGAAAGGGTAAAGGTGGCCCTAACCTTCAAAGGAAAGGATATAGCAATTATGTTAAACAACCTCTAGGAAACCATTTCGAGCATAACAAAAAGAAAGAGAGAAGTCAAGAGAGACATGGAAATGGTGGGACACCCATAAAATCTGTTATCACAAAAATGATGAATTGTGTTCTATATAGTCATTATTGTCCATGTGACACTCAAACTCCAATTCGACTTCAACAACACTACAAATCATAGATAAGAGGAAACATAGCTTCAACCTAGAAATGAGTGTTAATATCACACCATAAAGGTCCAACCAAAGAAAACATAATAGCTTGAAGAATGTGACTACCTCTTCCATGCATAAAGGTGGGTGAAGCGGAGATCATTTCATTTCATTATTAATCAAGGTAGTGAGAAGAACGTGATATAAAATAGCTCATCATGAAGATGAAGTTGGCAACGAAACTGCATCAATAGTGACATACCCTCAATATGTTAATCCAAGAACAAGATATTCACATCAATTAGTAATACCTCTTGCAATATGGCATAAATCCCTTTAAAGATGAGCTATTTTGTGATGTTTTCTCTCTTGAACTTTGTGATTCTATTTTAGGACAGCCATATATGTGAAAATTTTATGTTATTTGTATTTTTAGGACATGTATTGCTAATGTCACCCTAAGAGATCCCATGTATAAGATACCGGAGGTATCCCTAATTATCATAGTTTGTCCACTCATAGCTAAGAAGTACAAGGACACAATCTCTTTGACTAGGAGATTTTTTCTCTTCATGGTATTATTGGAAGAAGAAATTGAAATTACCATCTCTAAGGAGGATTTTGCAGGGAATGCCTTGATGTAGCAAAGTAATGTAGACCAATTTTAGAAAAAATACAATGATGTCTTCTTCTCCTTTACAGAAATACCTTTTCATTTAGGTAAAGAATGTAATATATGTGATACAAAGTGTTACTCTACCTAGTGGCTCTATGTACAAAGTAAAGAATGTGATGCAGGTGATACAAAGTGTTACTCTACCTAGTAGCCCTATGTACACATGCTCCACTCTAATACTAAAGGGATACATTTGACTAGGTTCTCACTATGAAAGTGTTTTATTGTACCATTTCAAAGAAAGATAAGACATAGAAATTGTATTAGTTACCAAGCAAAAAAAACTATATTAAAAAACTAGTAGTTTGTATTCTAAATCAAAATTTTATCTTTTACTATTTAAAAAAATGTTATTTCTTCTTAAAAGTAATATCAATTCACGTTATCATTTGACATCATTTAATCTAACTAGAATAAATTTTTCATGTCTAAAGAGGGCCACTTCACATAGTTAATGGTATGCTTTTAAATTTACTAAAAAATTAACAAAATTTATGAAATGTTCACATATATTCACGAAATCTAAGTAGAAGAAATTTTTCATGTCTAGGGACACTTCACATGGTTAATCGTATGCTTTTAAATTGACTAAAAAGTTTCACAAAATCTATGAAATGTTCACATATATTGACGAATTGCTTTGCCATTTTATAAATGCACTAGCATACCTAGGAAGGGTATATGAAACATATTCAATTAAATGATGACGATCATTATATAAAAAGAGGCAGCAAATTAGAGTGTTCATTCAACACAACTTATATATGTGGATAGATTGTGAGTGAACATTGTGTATATGTTGATCCAACCAATATCCAAATCATTAACCATTGCTAATTGGTGAGATATTAATGTAGGCACACAACTTCCTGGGTCTTACATATTATTGTTACCAAAACTTTCTGTTTCATTCTTTCATATTTGTTGGTCATGAAACCAGGTTACCAAGGGTGAAACCAAAGCTGTAAAAAAATACCAGAATTACCTCCCCATTTATTGTATTTTCCATTATCATTTCGAAGGAGTGAAGGGAGTTGAATTAACCAAACTAAAATAACCATGTCCAATGAGCTCTCTGTAGGGTTTCCTTTATGTGAATTAGAACTATACAATGTGTATATCATCATCATCATGGAATATTAAGATCATGGGATTCCAGTGCATTATTGGATCAGTACAGACTTGGAGAAGCCATAATGGTGGCTGCTGGCAGTGACCTGAAAATTACTTTGGAAGTGATCTGAGCGGTTCTGATTTGTTTTTATTCAATTCCAGGGAGTTCACTGCATTTTTTACAACGGGTTACCACATCATTGCCTGCAATTTATTCTCTGACAGCACTATAGTCTTATCACTGAACGGTTTGATAGAAATCCCTGAGAACATCCAAGGCAAGAGAATTCATTCGGTTGTAAAATTAACTGTGCTGCTGTCAGAGGTTCGATCTGGTTAAATAGCGTTTATAGATGAGATTGGTTCCTTTATGTTTTCTAATAGATCCAGTGTTTCCATGGCCCTATTCTAGTTTTGCTTTACATGACAGTATATTGCAGAATACAAAATTTTTTATTCAAATCAATAAATCAGTAATCAGTAACTGGCACCTCTTATACGGAAAATTTAACCATGGAAAAAAACAACAAATCTACTGTAAAAATAGAGTATTTTCCTGATCTAACCGTTAGGTTGTCTAAATGAGCAGATCTTAAAAATCACAGAAAAAGAAAACAAAGTTCAGAGAAGTTTCTTCGACTGATTATCCAGAGATATGTTTAAAGGGATGAATGGCCCACTTTTATTTAACTTTCCTCGGATTCCTATCAGACATAATATTTAAACATTAATACTAGGAATTAACTAATAACAACTAGATTGTTTTACGTGGATATTCATTGAATTGGGACAGAGAATCTACCAAATAATTTCAGGTCTTTCGAATAATTATAATCTCTCTGTATAACTGAACGCGTATTTTGAGCTAATGTAAAATAATCTGTCTATATAACCGGTTGCATACTTAGAGTTACATTAAATTAATCTGTCTGTATGATCGGACACGTATTTTTAGTTTAATTAAATTAGTTTTATTTTAAAACACATTACCATCAGAGACGGTGATATTGAAACAACTTGGAGATTTAATTAATCTGTCCGTATAATTGGATAATTTTTCCTCAAGCTCATTTTTTCTCTAAGTTCTGAGGTGTATCACCCTACCTCCTAGGTGTATCTACCCATGGGATTACATGGGTTAGGAAAACTAAGTGTATGGTGGGATTATATTCGAAGACAATAAAGAAATGAATATTCTAGATTTGTATAATTTCCTAGAAAGTTCTAAAAATCATTACTTTTTTATATGTATGAGTTGTACATGATTCTAATCTTTATTCTCCGGATTGTATGTCTATCCAATTAATTGATATAATTTGATCCCATCACTATATAACACAAGACAGTAGAGAACACAAAGAAAATATTTGTGTGTGAGCAAACCCAAGCCTAAATTAATACGAGTCTCATTTTATAACTCTCTGTAATCTTTATTTGCTCAAATACCACATGATTTTGGCAGCGGGAAATTGAACCTGAGATTTTCATCATTTACCTAAATTTTATATATCACAGACTTGCTAAGTGACCTACCGAGAGAGCAATTGAATTAAATTAAATCCAGTTTAATCCCTAACATTACCATAAGAGGCAGCGAGATTTGTACAACTTGCAGATTTAGTTGTTTGAGACACCTGTTAATAGATTCACTCGCCTTCCATGTTTTATGGGCATTTAAGTTTCTATTTTCATGCATGTGGATGGGTCAGGATCTCTATAAATTACACAGGTGAGATAAAGTATGATCTTTATTACGATACGACACATGAGAATCGCTCTAGTCTCACAGTGGAGGGTGAAGGCTTCCTGTTATCCTTTGTTCACATGGAAAAGCTATGGCGATTTACTGATTAAAATTGCCCGTTGTCCGCTAATCATCATGACGAATAACAATGGGAATTTAAGGATAACAATTAGATTTATTTGGTAATATGATTTTCTTGTATTCGTCCCAATACAGAGTACGAAGAAAAATGCAAAGCAAAAGCAGATTTACAACAAAAGAAAAAGTTAAAAAAACCAAACTGAAAGCGCCATGTGTTGGCTTACTTACCAATCATATAGAGAAAGACAAAGGAGTTGTCCTACTCCTCACCTAGATCTGCAGAGGCATTTACTCAATTAATTTATAAGCAAGCACCAACTACCTGTGTCACCAATCCTATTACCAGTAATAGGTAAATTTATACCGAAGAACCAAATCAAGTTGAGAGTGACCATCAGTCCGTACCGGGCTCAAATTCGAAGGGATAATTTTATTTTGGGTTTTCAATATTTATAAATCAAAATAAATTATTGGATTTATATAAAAATGATAAATAATTTGAAGTTTCATATATATTTTATATATCATATTTTCCATGGTATCAAAATTTATATGTAAGAATTTTAGGTGTAAGTGAGTAAGTATACATAGATGGCACATAAGTCATCATTACTACAATTTGTACAGGAATTATATAGATAGATGACACATAAGTCATCATTACTACAATTTGTACGGGAATTATAGGAAATAGACTTAATATGACCATTTATTTACACTATTGGAATTATAGAGAGGAAAATTACATATGGAGAAAATTTAATCCGGTAATTTACTTATATTGTATTTTACAATGAAACTATTTACTTTTCTATTTAGTAGACACTATTTCTCAAATATAATGAAATTGCTATGACCATCAAATTGTTCTTTTTTCTTATAAGGCAATTGGTCCAATCATTTAAACATTTGCAATGAGTTTTTAAAGACATTAAAGTATCGTATTATTTTATGGATATCATGCAATGTCTAATAAAAAACACAATTATTAAAAACCTCCAAAAACACAATTATCCATATAAGAAATATAACTTACAAGAATGGTTTTTCATAAGAATTTTAGGCCTAATGATTTGTGCACATTTGCATTATGATAACACAAAAAAGACACCATTAAAAAAAAAGATAACACACAAATAACATTATTCTTGCTGACAACAATGAATGTTTAAAAAGCCCCAAGGGATAGCTCAAATGGTCGAGTTCCCGTTGCTAAGTACCTTGCCAATTGGGAGGTCACGGGGTCAAATCTCCTCGATGCCCTTGGGGTTAGGCTTGCCGAGAAAAGCCGACGCGTAGATCCCTTCGGGTGGAACTGCCCAGATATTTTCCCGTGGATGTAGCGGCCACTCAGTGACCGTGAACCATAGTTTAAAAAAAAACAATGAATGTTTAAATTGAATAGTACTTACTACATGTTGAATTTCTAATAATAAGAAATCAAACTAGCTACATTGAATTCCCATTGTAGTGTCTCTATAGGCATAAACAGGACATGTACATAATATTCATAAATCCAAACTAGTGGAGGTAGTATATGCAATCAAAGAGAGTGGGCATTGAATACAAGCAAGTGGAGTAGGTAGTAAGATCTCCAAGTCTAGTCATGGAAGATTGGTAGGTATAATTTGTAAATCTTAGCAACAAGATGATGGGGGTTTGATTCAAATAGGAGTTGTTTCTCCTATGTATGTAGCAAAAATGATTCACAACAACCAAAGTTTTTTTTTTATCTTTAATTCTCATTACTAAGACATAATTTCAATAAATAAGTGGTACATGAATTCATGAGCTCCATAACAATAGGCTTCTATTGCATAAAACTAATAACATTTCTCTTTTTGAACGATCATTATATGGGGAGAATTGTTCACATCCTTTATTTTTTTAACTGTCATGGTATATGAAATTTTTTTATTTAAAAAAGAAATAAGATAAAAAATAATGACAAGTAAAATATATTATGAAAAGTTTTGTCACTCTTCAATTGAAATAATCAAAACAAATTTTCTTCAAATTTGACCAATAAATTTTTATTGTCAGAAATGTTAATTATTTAACCACCTCAGCGTTGACTCCACTTCCACCACAACACCACCTTAACTTTCCAAAATCCGAAGGGATAACCACTACCACATCTGAATGGGGAAAATTAATCTTTTAATCCATGTCACCGACTAGATATTTTCTACAAATATGGATGCACAATCATAGTAGCATCATCCACTCTCTCTTTTGATATTTGTTTGTAATTTGGTAGTTGCAGTTGTCTTTTGTTGTGTTCTTTGTCTCTCATTTTGGTATCAGAGTTTGGTATAGTGTGTGAGGAAGGAGCCAATGAGGAGAATCTAATTCGAAGTTGGGTCAACATAGTCGAGGTGCGTGCAAGCATCAACTAAAGTTCAAATGGGTCCCATGTGAGGTCGTTGAGAGGTCGGTTGTTCGAATTATGGAGCTACATAATTTGGGTGATGTCGCATTAGTAGTCTTATGTCTGTTATCTATGTTAGAGCTTGATAATGAGGCTAGGTTGTCATTGTAAATGTCTTTGAATTGCAACAATGACTTCTCCATGGTAGATTTCTAAAATTGGAATTGTGCATTGTGTAATGAGTTTTAAGAAGAGCGTAAAAGTCATTATTTGTTTTTGGTTAGTTTTTGTCTAGTGGATTGAATTGAGTTGTTGTATATTGGATGAACTGAAGATTTTAGTTGACTGTGTGAGATGGCACCAAATCCCAGTATTTCTCAGTCAGAGGTGCGTATTTTGACTAGGAAAAATTATGAGTCTTGCTTTATTAAAAGGTGGACGTTGTTGCATTCTCATGATTTTTGGGGATTCATTACTAATGGATTCCAAATTTTGTTGATGAGGAAGCATAGATGGCTCTAATAAATGATGAGCATACATTATTCAGAGAGATTAGGGAGAAGGATAACAAGCTCTTGGCCTTATTCAACAAGGCTTAGATGATATGATATTTCCGAAGGTATCATGTGCAAGGTCTTCAAAGAATGCATTGGACACTCTTGACTCTTGTTACTAGGGTGTGTCGAAAGTGAAGAATGTCAAGTTATAAAATTAAAGAAGAGATTTTGAGAAATTGAAAATGAAATATAGTAGAACCTTAGATAGTTTTATAACTCAAGTCATGAGTATTGTTAATCAATTGAGATAATATGAGGAAGACCTCTAAAATAAGAGAGCGATTGAGAAATTCCTCCCAAAGTTTTCCAAAAAAGAATTGAAATTGTGGTTGTATCCATAGAAGAGTTTAAAGACACGAGTCAAATGCAAATTCATGAGAATATTGGCTTGTTTATTTCACATGGATCCAGGATGACTAGATATGATGATAGTGTATTGGAAAGTGTCTTCAAAACTCAACTACAATTTACCAAAGGAATAGGCGACATAGTTGTTAATCAAAGACATACTCAAAACAACTTTGAACATGAGGAGAAATCTCAATCTCTCCTTTATGATTTAAGTGGGAGTAACAATAGAACCTAGTGGCAAGGAAATCAAAAGGTACAATAAGTCTAAGGTGCAGTGCTATTATTACACAAAGTATGGTCATTTTGCTAACAAGAGCTAGAAGAAGTAATAAGATGCTGCTAAGCAAATTGTGCACATCACAAAATAGTCTGAAGTTAATTAGAAGCGAATGTTTTTGAACTGTAATGTGACTCAAGAATGCTCAAATGATTTTTTCCTTTTGGACAGTGGTTGTAGCAATCCAATGTCTAGAAACATAAATTTGTTTGGCACTCTAGAACTAGTATTCAATGTGAGGTCAAGTTGGGAAACAATAATAAGGTATGTGTTAAAGGTAAATGAGTGATTGGCCTTTATACTATAAATTATGAAAAATGAAAAATTGATGATGTGCATTATGTGCCTAATTTAAAATGCAATTTGTTGAGCATTAGACAATTGATAAAGAATGGGTATAGAGTGTTCTTCAAGAATAAGGTATGTACAATCATTGATAAATATCCAAGTAAGAAGCTACTAGAAAGATTGAAAATCACAAAGAATAATATGTTTCCACTTATAATGAGAAATGAATTATATCCCTCCTTGAATTCTTATAAAACTAAGAATTTGGATGAATCATGATTATGGCATTTAAGATATGGTCATTTATATTTTGGTGGTCTAGATTTGTTGTGGAATAAACAAATGGTGAAAGGGTTAGCTAGTACTCAACAACCAATAACTTTGTGTGACAGTTGTATACTTGCAAAGCATCACAGAGAGAAATCATATTTGGAAATTGTTTCATATAGGGCCAAAGCTCCACTAGTTATTGTGCACACAGATTTGTGTGGATTGATGCAAACACCCTTATTGGCTGGTAATGTTCACTTTTTAACTTGTATTGACGACTATAGTTGAAAAAAATTGGTTTATCTTTTGAAATAGAAATTTGATTATTTTACTTTATTCAAAAAGTTTGAAGCTATGGCTGAAAAGGAAAGTGGAAAATATATTTAAATTTTAAGAACAAATAGAGGTGCTAAATATATGATAAATGATTTGATTGGGTTTCTTAATCTCATGGAATCAAAATATAGGACACTGCACATAATACTCCATAGAAAAATTGATTGGCTTAAAGGAAAATTCAAACCATTATGAATATGGCTCAGAGTATGGTGAAGGAAAAACATCTAACAAATGAATATTGGGGAGAAGAAGTAACTTCTGTTATTTATAGTCTTAACATAAGTTTGAATAAGAATGTCAAGGATTGAGTTCCTGAAGTAGCTTGGAGTGGTAAGCGTTGCAATATATCTCATTTAAGAATATTTGGGTACGTTGCTTATGCACATGTACCTAAAGAATTGAGAAAGAAGTTAGATAACATAAGTGAGAAGTATCTCTTTATTAGATAAAATGAGAAGTCTAAGGCATATAGACTCTATAATCTCATCACCAAGAAATGTATTATTAGTAGAGATGTTGAATTAAGGTAAGAACATGATTGGTATGGAAGCATAAATAAATATATTGTAGATGGAATTGTATTATCTCATGTAAAAGATGGATAGTTGATTCCATATACACCTTCTACATGAACTTCAACAAGGCAATCACCACGAATAAACCCATTACAGTTTAGAAAACCAAGAGCTCAAGAGCACCACGAACCATCAAGGTTATGGTGGACAACAAGCAACATGATAAGAGCTAAGCAATGAATCTAATCCTACATTAGCTACATTAAGGAACATAATTAAAGGTTATAAGACTATAATTTTAAAAGAATTGTATCAACATAATGATGAAATAAAACAAGTTTCAAAGGTTGCATTAATTGCAAATGAACCTATATATTTTGAAGAAGTTGTTAAAGCCGGAATTTGGGTAAAGGATATGGGTGAAGATAATGACAATGTAGAAACAAATAATACTTGGGAGCTTGTAGATTAGCTTGAATGTAAAAATAGTGTTTGTGTGAAACGGATTTACAAGACCAAGTTGAATGTTGAAGGTGAAATAATTAAGTGGGAGAATGTCATAAATATTAATTATTTCACTGCATCATTATTGCCACCACTTCCGCAACACTAGCTCCAGTGTTTCCATTGTAGCAACGCTTCAAGTCACTCAAATCTGAAAGGACAACCACTGCCACATCTAAAGGGGAAAAAATAATTTTGTAATCCATGTAAGTGACTAAAACTTTTGTATAAATTTGGATGCACAATCAGAGTAGCATCTTTCACTCTCTATCCTGATATTGATTTGTAATTTGGCGACTCTAGATGTGTTTTTTTGTGTCCTTTCTCTCTCATTTATTCTATGTTTTAATTGCATGGGAAATAAGTTCACGTCCTTTTATGATGAGTTGGAAAGTTTTTAAAAAACAATGAAATCTTCAATTTTGAAACTTCTTCATTACAACTTAAATACATAAAATAAATATTCTTCAATTTGAAATTCAAAATATTTTTTCCCTCGAAAAGAAATTTAAACTTAATCTACTTTAATATTAATATGGAACAAAATAAAGTACTATAAATAAATTACTATCATCAAAATTTTTGTTAAATTTATTAAAAATTAATTGAGTAAAATTATTGCAATAATTTATTTATAGAATGAAAAATATACTCATATAAAAAATTTATAAAAAATTGTTGTCAAAGTTTCTATCAAATGTGAATATCTCTTGAAATAATTTCTTTTAAAGGAAATTCCCATCTTCAATTTGTTTTTCAAAAGGCAAGCTAATCTTACTATGGTTTAGTGTTAAAGGGAAGGCAATCATTAAAATTTTCATCCAATTTATCAAAGGCTCATCAAATTTTAACACCTCTCCAAATAAATTTATTTGCTAAAATAATTTGTCTTTATAAATAACTCTCATTCTCAAATCCTTTCCATAAAATTTGAAACCAACTTTTCAGCATCTCATACATTTTACGTTCACAACTTGAACAGGGAAAATGAGTATTCTAACTAATAAATTTAGGAAAAAACACTTAATGTCTCTCGTATTTTAATGGGAAAGGCCCCAATAGGTACGCTGACGAGGCACAAGTACGTGGAAGCGTATCCTTCATTGAGTCGCTGGGAAAAGGGATGGTCCCTGATATTCTAAAAGGAACCTGAGATCAAAGGGAAGGCAATAAATTACGTCGGGAAAACAAAACAGGAGCATGAAATGGCTTGTGGCTTATAATAGAATAGGAGAACATGGTAACAATACAGAGATTTAAAAAGATGGAGGAGTTTTTTCAGAATGTTATGGAAATTTTGGTTATATTTGGAAAAAATTTGACAAGGATTTTTGTAAATCCAAGTTATACTTGCTAAACTTCAAAATTTTAGGTGTTCTAGACGTTTTTATGGTGCTGAATCCATCTCCACCATCAAAAACATGATTCAAACACTGCCTCTACAAGATTTTTTGAATTTTTTTTACCCGGATTCCGGCCACTTTTAGCCGTCTGCTCCGCCTCATTAGACGACTCCAAAAAGATATATTCGGTGGAGAGGGGATGAATCTAAAATAATTTTATAGTATAGGTGTGGTGGATGATGTCCTTTTTGGACCCTCAGATCATAAAATATTAAAATGATAGATGAGAAGTATAAGACTGCAACAATATAAGGAGGTAAAACAATTTATTCCATCCAGAAGGGATGGATTTGAAATACTTTAATGTCAAACTTTTAAATGAAAAGAACATTAAAACAACATGGGAGATTAAAAAAATTTAGTTGCAACAATTTTAAATTTTATAATATTTGTGTGATGATGATGTATTTTTGGGATTAAGCAGAGAATGAGTGAGTCTAATAATTATAAAGAGATATTTCTTCCTATGAGGTTATATTGGGTTCAAATCTAGAGATACTTTCGTAGACTTCAGTAGTCAAATCACTAGGCCAAGGTGGGCCCCCAGATCGATAAATAAGAGGGTTTTATATACCAATTTGGTGTCTAGCATGATTGTGACTTTAAAATTAGATTATAATCATCATCATCATCATCATCATCATCTTCATCTTTGGACCATGAAGTAGTGAAAGTAATTCAATATCAAATTCATTGATGAAAATGAACTAGTATTCACATTCATTGTAAAAAATGGTTTTGATGTTGGTACTTTTTTTCCACCAAAGAGTTATATTATTTGTTGAAAGAAAAATGGGGCAAGCGGGTAGGAGGGATATCTACAATTTTTTCAATAAGTTAAATAAAATTTAAAATAAAATATGAACAAAATTTCATGGTCTCAATAAATTTCCACTTTTTAGTATAGAAGCACATCAATATTAGTATGCAAATTATTTTCAATAACCTAACGAAAATTTAAAATGATATAATAAATAAGAAAATTATGGTCCAAATAAAGTTTACTTTTTTGGTACAAAGTGTAAACTCCAAAGCATCCCCATATGAGGTGATAAGAGAGGTGCATGATCATTGCCTCACCAAACACACATAGGTGAGGATATGCCATGATCCACTCCCCAAAGATGAAAGGTAGTGGACTTAAATGCATAGCTTGAAACACAATGCCCATAACTTTGTTCTATTGCTACCCCAAGATAGAATTAATAACAATATGATGAGGGAAATCACGTTATGAATCTTGGTTGTGATGTTATTTAGCCTTCATTTTCTAGTCCCACCTATGGGTAATAATTGTTCCTATCCACCATGTTATGCTGTCATTATTTCGAGATATGATTAAGTTGTTGAATGTTTCATTTTTATTTACAGGTCTTAATCAACTCATCATGGGATATAACAATCATAGCCATATATTCATTATCCAGTATGGATACCTGCTTTCCTTTCTTGTTGAAGATACATTCTGTGGTCATCTAGAATTTATTCTAAGGTTGGTAGAGTGCAACATTTTCCTGTTGTTTTTGGTTTATCCTTTGCATAGGCTAATTTACAGCCATTGGTCTCTTACCTTCCTCCTCGGCCCGCTTCACGCTCCATATTTGTTCCAGTGGATATTGGTGCCATACCTATACACAATATTTCTCCTATGTACTATCTCAAGGCTTCTTTTGTGTAGTATCAAATCTATCCTAAGTGTTTCTCAAGAGCCAATAAATTTTAGGTGAGAAATAAGGCTCCTTAGAGACAATGAGCACAACGTCATGAGACGGTGGCTTATTATGACCAGTGAGGAGGAGCTTATGTTTCTCAACAAACAGAGTCCTTATCCATTAGGGGAATCTTGAGGTCTAAAATGTACATCATAAGGAAAGTAATAAAATAATAGTAAAAATAATAAAATAAGAGTTATGGATTTTAAAAAGAAAATAAATAAAACAATTTTTTTATTATATTTTTCACTTATCTATTTGTAGATCTACTCAAATTTCAAGTTTGTACACTCTTTCGATGTGGAATTAAATTCTACGCCCAAAGAGTACCCGTTATGCATACTTTTGAGTATATCCATTCTGACAAAAAATGAAGATACATGGAAAAACTTATTTGAAACACAATTTTCATGTATTTAAAACTTTTCTCAATATATATCTACCAAAAATTATGAATAATATGTACTTGTTTGATGTGAATGTAGGTTTTACCCCCGTAAAGAAACTACCTGCATACGAATTCTAAAACACATAAAATAAACAATGCGAGAGCATAACACATAAAATACATATACACAGATATTTTCCCCTAGATCCCAAAACCGAGACTACCAGCTTGATTTTTCATCATATTCCTTTCAATGTTACAATACATATATACACATGCCAAAGCATCCAATACCATGGACCAAAAACCGTCGTGTCCAAAACCATGGACCGAAAACCATAGGTAGGTTTGCCCAACCTAATATAGGGTCCAAATTTTTTTCCCATGGTGCTTCCCCAGACTTCGTAGAGGGGGACTATCCACCCCCCTCGAACCCCCTTTTGATCAACCCGCTGCACAATCAGCGCAACGAAGGGGTGGCTCTGCCCCCCTCTAACCCCCTGGTTCATTACGTGGGTTAGTCGTGGAAAGAATATAACACAACCCAACAATCTCCCATTTGTTGTTTTCTTTCCATAGGGGGGCAGAGGAGAGCTTAGTCATTTTTCCAGCCCTGAAACACCCATTGTTTCTCTACACCAAGAGAACCTCTCAGAGCTCACATATTTTGTCAATGCATCTGTAGTATTCTTCAAAGTGTCCACCTTTACCATCAACAACTTTTTCTCTTCTATCATATCCCTCACAAAGTGATAATAAACATCAATGTGCTTTGTCTTTAAATGATAAACATGGTTCTTTGCCAAGAAAATTGCACTTTGGCTGTCACAGTCTATCCCTATAGCTCCATGTACTAACCCAATATTTGAACACAATCTCTGCAGCCAAACTGCTTCCTTGCTTGCATGAGTGGCTGCCATGTATTCTTCCTCTGTAGTTGATAGTGCCACTACAGATTGTTTCTTACTCATCCAACTGACTACACCTCAAAATATGTTAAACACTTACCCACTTGTAGATCTTATCTGACCCAAATCTCCAGCCCAGTCTGCATCAACAAAGCCACGAATATCCAACACTCTATCCAATCCTGGTCTTCGTTGGTAGCACAAACCATAATCACTGGTGCATACCTGAAAACCCGCTTCACTACTGTCCAATGCTCCTTCCCTGGTTTTGACATAAACCTGTTCAATACTCCCACTGCATGTGCAATGTCTAGTCTAGTACAGACCATTGCATACATCAGGCTATCGACTGCACTTGCATATGGAACATGAGACATATCCTCTTCCTCTTCTTGTGTCTTGGGACACTGTTCAGTAGATAACTTCACCCATAAGGAATAAGAACCTTCACTGGTTTACTATCCTGCATATTAAACCTCTACAATATTGTCTTGACATACTTCCTTTGGTTTAACCAAAGCTTCCTCTTTGCCTGATATTTTTTAATTTCCATGCCCAAAATATAGTTTGCAACACCAATATCTTTCATGTCGAATTTGGAGGACAATTGGGTCTTCAAACCCTGGATAATTTCTATGTCATTTCCAACCAGCAACATATCATCCACATACAAGACGAGATAAATAACATAGTCACCAATTAATTTAAAATACACAAAGTGATCTGCTTAGCTTCTGGTGAAGCCAAGTCCCCATATAATTGTATCAAATTTCTGATACGACATCCTTGGTGACTATTTTGACCCATATAGAGACTTCTTTAACTTGCATACCAATTCTTTCTTACCCTTCACCGCAAAGCCTTCAAGTTGCTTCATGTGGATCTTCTCTTCCAGATTCCTGTGAAGAAACGTTGTCTTCACATCCATCTATTCTACCTCAAAATCAAAAGCAGCATCAACAGATAAAAGTGACCTAATAGAAGTTACCTTGGCAACAGGAGAAAAAATATCACCAAATTCAATTCCCGGCACCTGGGAATAACCTTTTGCTACCATCGCGCTTGGTATTTCTCCACTTTTTCTTCTGCATTTGTCTTCTTCTTGAACACCCATTTGCTGCCAATGGATTTCCTTCCAGTTGGCAACTCCACTATATCCCAAGCCTCATTTTTATGTAAAGATGCCATTTCATCAACCATGGCCTCTTTCGAGAGTTTTCCATCTTCTAAATCTATTTATTCTTTAATAGTTCTGGGATCATCATCAGTAATATATAAAGAAAAATTTGAACAGAAAGTAGATGGACTATACCTTTCTAGCTTCCTTCTTTCTCGAACTAATCTTCTTACACCTGGAGTTTATGACTCTTCATCTTCTGATTCCTCCTCTGCTGTAGAGTCTGATTCTTCCTCCTTTAGCTCAAACTCTCTCTTCTCAGGTTCCTTTCGTTGGACATCACGTTGAATAACATCTTTCACCTCTCTCAACACCACATCTTGGCTATACACAACCTTCCTTGTTGTTGGGTTCCAAAGCTTATAACCCTTTAAACCATCCTTATACCCAATAAAGATGCACTTTTCAGATTTACTATCTAACTTGGTTCGTTTCTCTTTTGGAACATGTACATAAGCATCACATCCAAATACCCTCAGATGTGAAAGAGAGGTTTTCTTACCAGTCCATAACTCTTGTGGAGTCATATCCTCCAATGCTGATGAAGGTGATCTATTGACCATGTAACATGTTGTCTCCACCGCCTCTGCCCAGAATTCTTGTCCTAAGCTGACACCACTGAGCATGCTTCTTGCCCTTTCCATCAACGTCTTGTTCATTCTTTTTGCAACTCCACTTTGCTGAGGTGTATATGGAGTAGTCTTCTGCCATGCTATACCACACTTCTTATAGAATTCTTCAAATTCCTTACTGCAAAATTCTCCATCATTATCTATCCTCAGCACCTTTATCTTCTTCTCTGTCTGGTTTTCCACCAGAGCCTTAAATTCTTTAAACCTATCAAAGACTTCAGATTTCTTCTTAAGGAAATATATCCAT
>APFE030966842.1:38331-53771 GCA_000404065.3 Pinus taeda
TGTTTTTACACTTGCATCATCCAACTTGCTTATAGAAATCAGATTTCTGGCCAATGCAGGAATATGCATAACACCCAGAAGTGTTCTAACCCTTCCACCTTGCAACTTCAACTTTCCTTTTTCGCGACCAACGATTCTAGCCTTCTTGTCATTCCCCAAGAAGACATCACCACCATCACATTTCTCATACTCGCAGAACCACTCTTTATGGGGAGTGAAGTGAAAGGATGCACCTGAGTCAATCAACCATGCCTGATCATCTACATGTGTACTTGAAGAAGCCAACTACACATCCCCACCTTCATCTGAGGTGGTTTTCGCCTCTACAGAAGGAGCCTCATTAGATCCCTTTCCTTTATCAGGAGCTTTAGATTTACAGTCCCTATTGAAGTGCCCTTCCTTTCTGCATTTCCAGCACACCACCTTTACAAGTTTTCCTAGAGATTTAGATCTCCCACTCGATGAGTTATTTTTGTTTCTGTTTTTGGATCGTTCTCGTATAGACAACGAATCACCATTCTGGCTCTCCATATTTTTCCATCTCATCTCCTTTGTCAGCAAGCATGAGACTATTTCATCAAAATGCAAGGCAATTGCATTGCTACCTATTGCAATAACCAGACTATCCCACGAATTTGGTAGAGAACACAACAAATTGATGCACTTATCTTCATCTGAAATTTTAATATCAACAGATGCTAACTGACTTACCACAGTATTAAATGCGTTCAGTTCTCTGTCACCGAGTCTCCATCTTTCATCCTCAGGTTATACAACTTTTTTCGTAAGAACAGTTTATTCACCAAAGACTTAGATTGGTACAAAGTCCCTAACTTGTCCCACAAAGCCTTTATCGTAGCTTCCCCTGATACATTCAACAATACTGAATCTGAGACATGCAATCATATTGTGCTCTTTGCCTTCCAATCCAACTTCTTCCATTCTCCATCAGACACTCCCGTTGGTTTAGTACCCGGATCTACCACGATCCACTGATGTTTATCCACCAATAGATCCTCCATCTTGAGTTTCCACAACTTAAAACTCAGACCACTAAATTTCTTGATCTCTATCTTTCCACTGCTCGCCATCTTCTTTCACCACCAGAATCGATCTCACAGATCTCCCATTGGACAGGGTGTACCACAGGCCCGATCGAAACCCCTCAACAACAAAGGCGTCCCCTTGAAGCCAAAAACAAATCTGATACCAAATGTAGGTTTTAATCCCATACAGAAATTACCTGCATGCAAATTCTAAAACACAGAAAATAAACAATGCGAGAGCATAACACATAAAACACATATACACAAAGATTTTCCCCTAGATCCCAAAACCGAGACTACCATCTTGTCATTATATTCATTTTGATGTTAGAATACATATATATACATGCCTAAGCATCCAATACCATGAACCGAAAACCATAGGTAGGTTCACCCAACCTAATATAGGGTCCAAAAAAAAAATTTCTGGGGTGCTGCCTCGGAACCCTTAGAGGGAGGCTCCTCACCCCCCTCAAACCCCCCAGACAAGGGGGGGTGTCATCCCCCTATGACCGCCCCGTTGCACAATCGACGCAATGAAGGGGGGGCTCCGCCCCCCCTCTAACCCCCAGTTCACTACGTGGGTTAGTCATGGAAAGAATACAACACAACCCAACAATGAAATCAGATTCCACTTCTAGTGAGTGTACATACTTGAAATTTGAGTATATCCACACACATGTAAGTAAAAGATATGATAGAAAAAAAGGTTTCCATTTTTTCCTTCTTAAAATATTTACCCTTGGGGATGACATCGTCATATTGATCATATTGGTCATTTTAAACTTGATTTTGTTAGTACACTTTTCATTTTCAGACCCATTTTTTACCTCAGAATTCCACTAATGTCACCATTATCATGAACACACATTTCAAAAACATTCAGCTAGAGCTAAACAAGCTGGAAAGGAACACCATTGGCGAGCATCGATGTGATAGCGCTTTTTGTCACCCCTCATGCAAATCTCATTATAGGGATTGTTTATGTAAATTGATGTAAAATGTAAATAATGTCTAGATTGAGGAGAGGACATAGATTTAAAGTTTGAGGAGAACTTGTTTGTAATCCAAAGTAATTGCATTATTTTTTTCAATAATCTCCTTGATGAATTTATGGCCTGCTAGTACAGGAATTGAAGGAGAGAATGGGCATCCTACACTAGAGGAGGAAAGGTCAATATAGTCCTTGTCCCCAAGGAATGTGTTGTAAAAGTTAACATGCAAGGGGGACGAGAAGGGAGAGGAACACAAAGGTGTAGTGAGGTGAAGGGAGGAGCCAGCCAGATGAGAATACAAACATAGACTATGTGCTATATATGCGAGAAGTACATGGGGGATATGCATACTGAAATGTTAGGATATGGTGAAGGAATTAAGTTTCCAAATTATTTTATATGGCAGGTTAATCCAAAGTATGCCCCTTTTATCCCCAAAATAAAACTAGAACCACCATAGCTGAGATGAGATATATATATAGAGTAAAAATTTAAGAATTTCCCATAGGAATTAACTTATATCTCCTAGAACTTTTAAACTTACTCCCATCATGCACAATAGAACCAACTCTCATGACCATGGCTTTGCCTCTTGTTTATCACTTATACACATGATCCCAGACATACATCATCCAAAACTGTTCACAATGAGGCAAAAGTAAACCTTAGAGAGACAGACTTCGAGATTTTCCCATCAAATGTTGACTCAAGTTCCTATCAGTTGTTGTACCTGGGATTTTTTCAAAGCATGTTGCACTGACATCCAAGAAGAGTTAGTAGTACTTCCATGGCCCACTCATGCTCCATGCTAGTCTTGTTTCCTTCTTATTAGATGACCTCACACGTTAGCTTGACGTCTAGTCAACCCAACTGTTCCCTTTGTATGCTCTCCTTCGAGCATCCGAGAAAGAAACCCCAACTCGATGTTGTCTCTTGACAAGACTATTGTGACAAAACTTTAAGTTCTATTCCATATGCCTATCAATTGATGGAATCTTGCTGAACTCAAGAAAAGACTAAGTATTGAACGTCACACCTATATACTCTGTTCTCGACTCCATTAATTGTTGGTCAGTATCCTTTGTTATCCCTACAAGTCTTCCATTCACACAACCTTAAACAAAAATTTAATCATCATATCTCTAGTTAAGGAGACCAAACAAATCATGACATAATCAAATGCCTCCTCAATACTATTAATGTAAATATATCTGTGTGATTAATGGAAAATAAAGAGATTGTAGAAGGCCCGATTTTTTTGGGAAAATCACTATTTCCACTCCCACTCTTTGCTCATTTTTAATGATCCAATATAATAATAAATTATACATCATAGTATTGGTTCAAATCCATGAACATAGGATTAGATGGACCAATTTGGCATTATTAACCAAATTTCAACAATTAGCTAATTTTAATACATTACATGGAAAAAAAACCCATTATATCTTAACAACCCACTAATTGAGGAACCAACTCCTCTGGTAAATAAATTTTTACCTTGTGGTCAATCGGGTTTTTAAAGATGCTCCTACATCAAACTCCCAAGGAATAAAAAATTCATCGGCTCTTGCCCATGAGCTCTTCAAACATTCTTCCACTTTTCTATAATAATGTCAGAGTATTCCAAGTTGAATCAACTACTCGATAGTATTTCCACTTAACCAAATACTCATAGTATTCTTTACCCCTAGTCTTCTTAATTGATGTCTTATCTAAAATCCTCTTTCACTGCAAAGGCTCTATTGTTGGCAATTGATTCTACTACTGAATTGGTCGTTATCCACTATCATTTGTTATCTGCAACTCTTTTCCTGATTGATACTTGTATATTTTTACAACATTGAAGATATGAGAGATGTCAATCCATGGTGGAAGCACTATCTCATAGGCATTTCCTAAAAAATTCCTAAGGATTTTTTAAGGTTCAATTTTCTTTGATTTTAGTTTGTTGTGCTCTCCTTTAGTAAATCTTTATTTTCTCAAATGTGCCAACACTAAGTCTCCCACTTAAAAGCTCTATTCTCTCCTCTTAAGTTCTTCTATGGTTTTGTATTAGAGCCAACTCTCTTGTAGTTTATGTTTCACCATTCAAGGAGATCCTACATTGTTGAAACCAAGTATTCTCCTGCTACATTCCTTTGTTCTGCTCTTCCCAAGTTTATGAGTTCATGGACTCTTGTTGGATGCATTTCAAAAGGTCTATGTCCAGTGCTTCTGTTTGGAGAATCATTATAGGAAAATTCAACTTGGTAAGCACTTGATCGCACTACTTGCGACGGTCTCAAACTAAGCTTCTCAACATGTTCCTCAAAAGTATATTAACTACCTTAGTCTACCCATCGGTCTAAGTGTGAGAAGATGAGATAAATCTCATTTTAATTCCAAGGTTCTTCCATAAATTCCTTTACAAATGTCCCAAGGATATCATATCCATGTCTAACATAATGCTTTTGGGTACTCCATCTAGTATCACAACTTATTTGAAGAACAAATTAGAAACATCAATAGCATCATTGGTTTTAAAACAAGGAATGAAATGTGCCATATTTGACAACATGTTGATTATAACAAATATTGGATCATTACCCTTTTGATGTTTTCAAAATCCCAATACAAATTCCATTCTTACCAAATCCCATGGTCTATCTAGAATTGGTAATGGTGTATACAACCTTATATTTTATCTCTCCCTTTTACATGATGAAAATTCTACAACTGATCACCAACTTCTACACAATAGTGCTCATATTTTTCGAATATTAGAAATGCTTCAACTTCTCATATGTTTAAACATGGACAAAGTGTCCACTAAGACCTCCACTATGCTTCTCTTTGATTATATTCTCCCCAATCAAGTACTTTGGTACTCAAAGTTGATGATTCTTAAACAATAGTTCATCTTGAAGCATGTAATTAAGCCACACAATCTTACCTTTGATTGCTAGGTTTTTATAAGCTTTATAGGTCTCCTTAAAATCTACATCTTCCTCATACAACTCCTTCATGGAGTTAAACCCCATGATCTGGACTTAAATTTCTTTCATAATCAAATTTATCCTACTCAACGCATTACCAATTTTATTAGCTTGACCACTAATATGCTTCAAAACAAAAGTGAAATTTTAAATAATATTCAATCCACTAGACATTCTTTTGACTCAATTTAGGTTGATGTATGATATAAAGTAGGGCATGATTATCTGTATACAAAAAAAACTCTTTAGGCATTGAATAATGCCTCCACTTCTTAAAGCTTGTACCACAACATAAAAATCCTTTTCATAAGAAGTATACTTCCTCCTTGATTCATTCAACTTCTCATTGAAATATGTTATGGGATTATCCTCTTGACTTAATACAACAACAAACACTTCCCCACTAGCATCCCACTTCACTTGGAAAGGCTTGGTGAAATATGGGAACACTAGGAAATGCTATTTTGTGATCTTTTTCTTCAATAACTAGAAGCATTTCTCTGCTTCAAAAGTCCACTACATTGGTTCTTTTTCCTTCTTTATGGTCTCCACAATTGCAACATTCATTGTGCTGAATTTCATGATGAACTTTCTATAAAATCTAGCCAAACCATGATAACTTCTAACTTCAAAATTTATTTTATGAGAGGGCCAATCAACAATAACTCTTACCTTCTCAGAATCCATATTCAACCCATCCTTGTATATGACAAACCCAAGTACATAAGTTATATCTTCATGAATGAACATTTCTTCAAATTAACGATCAATTTCTCTTGCTGCAACTTTTGTAACACATACCTGTAATGCCTCAAATGCTCTTCTTTGGACTAGATGTAAACCAAGATGTTATATAAATACGAAATTACAAACTCACCTATGAATTCCGTTAACACCTCATTCATTAATCTCATAAAGTTATTGGGTGCATTTAACAACCCAAATGGCATGACCAACCATTCGTACAATGGTCCATCATTCATTTTAAAGGTTTTCTTCCACTCATTTGTTTGCGTAATTCTAATCTGATGGTACCCACTCTTTACATAAATCTTGGAGAAACAACTGGCACTACTTAAATAATCCAACAAATCATCTATGCGAGGTAAAGTAAATATATACCTAATTGGAATTTTTTTTCAATGCTCTAGAGTCTATAAACATGCGCTTACTGTGATCTTTCTTAGGACAATACTATCAAAAATGCACATGGACTAAGGATCTCTCTTATCCCTTTATCTAACAACTCCTGCACTTTCTTTTTGATTTCTTTGTTCTCCTAAGACGTCATGTTGTATACAACCTTATTTGGTAGACTTTCTTCCAATATCAAGTCAATATGATGACTTATACTCCTTACAAGTGGCGTCTCATTAGGTAGGTTATCCACAATTATATCACTATACTCATTCAACATATATTGAATCTCAAAGGGAAAATAATTTATAGTAGTGGAAGTAAGAATTACCTTAGGTTTATACACCAAAGAAAATTCAACTCACTATCTCCATATGTTGCAAAATTTTTTCCCTTCTCAACAATAATGCCTTAGAGTCACTACTCTCTGATGTCCCCTCTTCTTGCAAAGGAAAGAAGGTATGGTTGCTGCCATAATTTTTCAATTTGTAGATGTTTTCATTCCCATCATTCACAACACCTCTATCAAATTTCCATGGTCTACCTTATAGAATATGACACACATCCATGGGCATGATATCACACATGATTTTATCTGTATAGATTCCTATTTGCAACTTTGGTTCACAGTGTTCATCCACCAATAGTTGATGACCCTTTTGAAGCCATGACACCTTATAAGGTGTTGTATGCTTCATATTCTTCAATTATCCATGACTCCTATAGACAGCAAGTTGTCCATGTTGTCACTGCTAATCATCATCTTGCAATATTTTCCTTGGACTTTGCAAATAATCCTTAACAACGCCTTCCTCTGATCTATCTCAACAACTTCCTTCTCTAGTTTCAACGACACTTTCTTGAGAAATAGAGACTCTCCTATCTCTAGTACATTCTTTTCCTCCTGTACCTTTGGTTCCCTTTCTTCTTCTTGGGAAACACCAACAATTCATTTCCCCGAATCTCTAGTTTTGGACATTCACATGCCATGTGTCCAAGCTTTCCAAACCTCTAGAAATGAATCTCTTTTCCTTTTCCTATTCCTCATCCTTTGGAAAAGTATATTTCACCTTTCAAGTCTCCCTTTTTCTATCATTATGGACTTGAGCTACTATATTTTTTTTTTTGTAGAACTTCCTCTGGTTGACTATTTTCCTCTACCTCTTGATCCATACTCTCTCAGTTGCCTGAATTAACCAATATCTTTTACTTTTGTCATGTTAGAATAATTGCATGTGAAAGAGTATGAAAAGTCACATGTGAATATTTTAAGGGAAATGAAACATAAAGGAAACCATCAAATCAAGGAACACACATAACTTGATAATAGATTTCACCCAGTGTGGGTTACATCTGTCAGCCTGGTGTTAAGAGTGGGGAGGTCATTTCATTAACTACTGCAACATGATGATGAATACATGATGTGTTATTTTCAATACAAGGAAGAACTTCCTTAACTAGAGTGGCATGTCTCTCCATGAGATGTTATTCTATAAGAACCCTCACTCATAAAATATCTCCTTCAGCATGACAAAATAACAAATTCGCGCATGAAGTGACATGCAAGGATCATCCAAGAAAATGGAAAACAAGGATTTCAACATCAAATCATCATATCAGGAAAAATCAAAATAAGACATGGAATCAATGCATCTTATACCTCCACTTCTGATGATGTCGTGAAAATGCACACCTTTACTCAAGAAATAGACTGCATGGTTGAATTCTTCGCAAAACATTGTGAAATATGATTGTAAACTTGACCCCTTTCTAACTCATTGAAATTTGGGCTCCCTTGGAATCTCAAATATTCCTCAAAGATTCTCTTTTGTAGGCTAACTGAAATTCAGCTGCTCAAATGAAGAAACTAATCTCACTATCACGTTCCTTGTGAAAAACTGAAAAAAATGAGTATAAAGCTAGCCTAGTTCTGAAACTGTCATTTTTCAGGCCCTTAGGGAATCTATAAGATTCCATGTAGATTCCTATGTCAAGGTTCCACCTTCATGATTCTACTGTTCAATGTATTTCTATGGCAAGGCCAATGCTCAGACCATACAATTAGTCACAACATCAAACTCCTAGAAAATTTCTAGTTCATTTGAGTATACACTTGGCATGAATCTGACACCTTCAAAAATGGGATCCAAGGGGATCTTAAAGATTCCTCAAAATATTCCAAATCATGGTTCCACCACTCAAATATCCATCAATGGTCAAGGTTTTCCCCTCAGTATACATGTTAGCACCATGATTCTGTGCATCCTCCTTGTGCTAATTTCTGCTCTAGGCTTCTTAGTTCACCCCTTGAGTGAATGAATTGTTGGGATTTTGTACTTGAGCATGGAAGACTTACCAAAGCGTGGCTCCATGGGCCATTTGAAACTTGGCTATATATTACAGGGATCACTAGGAATAAAACCCATGGTTCCCATACATACCATGTTTTTTTTTTTAAAGTGTTGGTTTCTTTAGTCAAACTTTGTTATAAACGAATGTTGTTTGAACCTTCGCTATCCACCATTTCACATTAAAAATTGATAATAAAAATCTTGTCATAAACATATAGGTTATATATATGTCATACATGTTAAACACTTTGGCTATATTTATATAACCAACCCATTAAACCTATGACCACATGACTATATGATTTCATTTATGGAATATGGTTTTTGACCATTTAAATGTTTTATATGAAATTTGGATGGGTTTTAATATGGTTATACCAACCATATAACACATTCAAACCATGTAACAAATTCATTGACCACTTTATTTTTTTTATATATATTTGGTTTTTATATGGTTAAAATAACCATATTTAGATATATGTTTTTTTTTCTTTTCTAATTATTTTTTTTAATATATGGAGTTTTTTAATATTATTATCTTTTTTGTCTTTTCTGTAGGGCAAGGAGCCAATGATGAAGTGCCACATGTTGTTGGCTAATTGGGTAGTCCGCTACCACATATGTCTTATGGACCTCACTTTCTTACTTTAACTTTTGAACTTTTGACTGCGATAAATTGATCATATGAACTCATATTCCTCTGCTTCTTGCACCACTTGATTCAGAACAATGAGATCTACGAATTGGACTTGCTTTCACTAACAATTTAAGACTTCATTTTTTTAGCCTTTTTGGATCCACTTAGATCATTCCTCAACACTAAGGAGCTTTTATTCCTCCAAAATCATGAACACTATCTCCAATATGTTGTAATCCCTTTTATGCACAATAAGTGCCTTAACAGGTCACACTTCCATCTCCATCACCTTTGTTTTTCAAAGCCATAAGTGATGAAGCGACACATGTACTCTCAACAAACCTATAGTACATCTTGCAAAATACATGTTCAATTATATGACCTACCATGATCAAAGCAACCACATACTTTCAAAGAGTTTATAATAGACTCTTTGGTCAATTTTACATCAAAATCATAACAGAAATCAATGCCCTAGCTATCAACAAAACGAACCAAAACTATTTCCATTTTTCTTTATTAAGTGATGGAAAACACTTCATCACTTTTAAAATCATTTTGCAACATGCGATTTACAAAATGTGGCCATGATCAACTACTTCAAATGCTACCCATCTCTTACCCAACCAAGTTGATGGGCTCCCTTCCTGTAGCTGACTTGTTAACAATAGCAGTAAGAAATCCTAATTTAATTGTCCTTGAATTAAATTATGAATTAGATCGAAATTCTATTCTTATTGCAACTTTTAATAGTTAACTAAGTTAATTTGACATAGTTGGCTCAGTAAATTCGATTTGGAAGTTTATCTAAAGTCATGTAGAGTGACTCTTAAATTTTAGATATCCAATTTGAGTTGTTTTGAGTTGTAATTAATTAACTCACTTTAACTGAATTAAAGTCAGCTAAACTAGTTCAAACAATTGGAGGAACTAGTAGGAGGTAATAGTAGTGGGGACAAGCACCAATGCAACTTAATTTCTCCACCAGTTAACTAAAGATTCACTCATAAATATCTCATGCATGTCAGTTCTTAGGAAGACCCAGTTGAGATAAGAGTTTAGGGACAATGTACTATTAGTTGTATAATTTTCCGAGTTGTACATATGGTGCATGCAATCCATTGAGGGCCTATGGATGGGTTGCACTACTATGGAGAGAGAATTTCCCAATTAAATATGGGCTAATTCTCTCAGGAATTGCACAAGAAAGTAGGGGCTTGGCAAGCAGTGGAATTGGCTAAGTGTTGGCCTGAGTTAGTTTGTGAAGCAGAGAGATAGATTGTACCTGTGCAGGAATTGTTACGGTTGAACAACATTGTATTTTCTTCTCAGATCTCATGGTTAATGTAATATATATAGTTTTTGTTTTGATTAGTTTCTTTCCAAAGAAAAGTATTGCGTTATGTACGATGGAAATTCTTACTTTTCTTCTTAGTGTTTCCATCGTTCATTTGCTTTTTGTTTTTTGTTTTTTATTTTTGTTTTTTGTTTTTTTTTTTTTTTTTTGCCGCTGATGAGTAGTGTAGATTCTTGTCTTATGTTTTGGCATATCCCATAAGCTATTGAATCTATAGTAAAAATATACATGGTATTGGAGTTGAACATATTATATAAGAGGAGAATTTGTGTTTGTTGTGCACGTGAAATCGAATTTGCAGGTTCATACCTCAGAGTCAGCAGTATGTTGTTCTATGGTTTGAGACTTGAATATGCCCTGGAGGGATGCTTGGATTACATAGCTTAGAATGATAGGATGGAGGCAGTGTTGGAAGATAATTCCTTCAGCCCATTATTATGGAAGATAGTGCTGGATTACTCTGCAAATAATACAATGATTTCCTATGGGATCCTAGCCTCAACCTACTTCTATGCGATCCCATCCTTCTTATGCATGCACATCAATCTATCTTATATAGTAGGCGTGCTGCTCTAATTAAATGGATCGATGGTTACATAGAATATACATTTAGGATTTTTGGTTAATATAATTTTTTTTAAATCAGAACAAGAATATTTTCTTCCAATTTCGAGTTTGAGTTGCTGCAATCCTGATTTCTAGAAGTAATTTGACTTCATCGCATTGCTGGAAGAGGCACATCAATGCACAACTGGCTGAGCTTCGGTGGTTTGCTATATTTGTCGCAACTCCTTTGAAAAATCGTTCTTCTGGCCTGTAGCTGCCATAGCCCAAAGATAATCCTCATCATACCCAGATTATTCATTCATCTTTGCAGCAATTTTTCTACAGATGTATGATTGAAGTGCTGCTGCAGTATTAAAGATACTAGACCAACGCCCATGCTTACTTCATCTTAATTTAATATGCATGGCCTCTGTAGCCTTACGCCGTCCTCTAAGCTTTTGATAGAAACAAATAGGTTTTGATCATGTTCTTGTAGGTCTTTGTATGATGGAAAATTAGATAGTCCCCTATCCTTCATAAATATGTTAACGCCTAACTTCACTTGGCTGGGTGTCATTAAGTCAGGTTGGTCAAGTGGAAGTATCTTTGAAACAATTCCATTTACATCCCCAGAATATCCAAACTGAGAGTGATGTAGAGAAAAAGACTCATTCTTCAACTTTTGTTTAGGAGGAAGATGTCTGCTTGTTTTTTTACCATAAACAAATATTGTCCAATGCTTCAATGCATGACCTATAGCTTCATAACCCCCATGTTGTTCCAATTGCTAACTTGTACCTAATTGACCATTCCAACACCCTAGTATTGGTACCATGAAGGGGTGAAGCCAAATTACCATGTACATTGAAATGGAAATGAGATGAAGACCATTCTTTATATAGCACCGAAACATTCAATGCACAACAAAATACCCATATCGTGTACTTAACTTGTGTTGTAATATTCCCATGACCACAAATTCCTCACAGTGTCGAATTTTGTGAAACTGTTTCTAAGTTATTTGAATGAGGGTGCTCTGAACAAAAGTCGCATGTCGTAATTTCAATATTATTCACCATTTGATCATAAAATTCATATTTTCACCTACAATAGTCTCATTCCATACTCAAATACATTTTAAGAAGCATTTCTACACTGCTGGTGCTAGACTTATTCATATGCCACCAAGAAGACATATTATTAATGAAATTTACGCACAAAAAATCCTTCAAGAAGAATTTATTAATTTAATGGAGATTATCTCTAAATGCCTCTATCTGTTAGCTTAATAAGATAATAATGAAGAAACACTAGTCATAAGCATAGAATTATTTGATAAGAATCGTAAAACTCTAGACAAAAAGGCAACTCAACATCCCCCCACGCTGATCTTCTTGCACGTCCTCATGCAAGCCACACCTTTAAACTATAAAACTATCAAAGAATCTAGGGGAAATTTTTGAAGATCAAACTATGCTTTCGATAAATGTCAGTGAAAATTTCAGCAAGGATGAAGATGCCTAGTATTTTAAAGCATTCATTAGTCTGCAACATAACTATTACAATACTGACTGAACCCATGTTACAGTTCTAATGAAAGTATCAATTGTAGGAATGTTACAAGATCAGGTACAAAAAGTAGACATTATGGAGAAAGAATATTCCACATCCCTGTTGTCTTGTCTCAATGAATTCTCCATTTTGCTTCTGCGTAGAGTCTTATGATAAAAATCAAGTTTTTACTCAAAGTTGAAATTTCAAGAAGACTGCCACTAAAGTTCGCGTGCCTATGTTTCGAGGCACTACATGTTAGGGTCCTCTGCAAGAATGTGAGGACGTTAAAGGCGTGGTCCAACATACCGGTATAGTCCTGCACTATCCATCCAATTTCTTCCAACCCTGTTTGCATACCACTAACACGTTGATCTCTAACTCCTGGGGGAGTGGAAGGCTGCGCCTTCAGCCGCAGCTTGGCAATCTGGAGATTCAGCTCCATATGTACTCATGTTGTTTCCTTGCACACGTTTCTGACTCCACTTGTCAAATAGTGGATTCATATTTCTATTGGCAGGGCCGTGGCGATGGACAACTTTGGGACACGCCGACATGCTTCATCAACTATCTACACTAACTGTTGGTTCTATGACACCAATTCATCACGCTATAGGCTGAGTTGTTCGATGTTGATCTTTTGCTCACTTATCACCCATATCACATGACCGTCCCTAGTGTGGAGTTCTACAATTACTCCATCTTGCAGTTGGTATAGTGTGTCTCGTGGAAGGGAAGCCAAGCTAAGGCCAAGTCCCTTGATCTTGCCAACCTCAACTCTGTCGATCTCATTCTCTACTGCTAGCCGGTAGCATTATGGTATTGGCCATCCTTGCACGTAGCATTTGTTCTGTTGCTGATGTGGCTGCTATGACATAGGTGGCTATGGTTCCTTCCTATGGGGGCCGCACCTGTAGTTCATGCAGTTGTGCCCTTAGGGCCCCCAACATAGTCTGTTGCTTCGACAAGATTTCTTGGAGCGCTTCCTTGGTGACATCACGAACTATCTTACCGATGTTGTAGAGGTCACCTTCCATTAATGTGATCGGGTCGATGGCCAATTTGGAGGCCTTGACATTTTTCCGTGGACCTGATCTCTCTATGATGCACGGCCTTTTGAGTTGGGTGGAAGTTGTGCCGAGGTCCATGCCTTCTTCTATAAGGTCTGTGTCCTCTGCCTCCTATCATGTAGAAAATTCCTAGCCCTCCTATACCTGCATTGTTGTGGCCTCTGTTGTCTGCACTGGTGCTACTGCTTCGGTAGCCTTTGTCTACTTCGCAGCTACCTGTGCTGTGTCATGGATTTCCCTTACCTCTGCTGCCACTTTTTTGTTGTGCCTTTTCTCAGCCAACTGTGTGATGTGCAGCTTCGCCTCCTCCTTTCTTTTCTGTGCTGCCGCCTTTTCCAATTCTGCTAAATCGGGGTGCACCACTCCGGATGCCATGTCTCTAACATTGTAAAAATTGCATCATTAGTGGCGATGAATGGGAGCTTGGTCCACTGCTGCATCAGATATTCCCGTGACTTGATGTAGATATTGTGCATTTCCACTTTGAAGGATGTGAAACTCTGTAGACTATTGTGCATTGTGGGTACAGGCGCAGCATCCTATTAATCCACATCTGGATGCTTGTCTCCATGAGAACCCAGAAGATCTTTGTAACGCGAATCTGCTTCACGTCGTTGGTAGCCCAAAGCGACACATACTTCATGGCCTCTGGTATGTCACACTCAATGCTTAGGAACTGAATATTCTCTGGCATTTCTCCTGCTACCAGTAAAATGGACAAGAGAAACCATGCATAGTGGAAGATCTTACCCTGCTCTTGGGCTTCCTTGCAGTTGATCAAGAATTCCTTGTAGAGGAGCTCGCCCTTGTTGAATTGGATCCCCTCTGTGCATTGTTCATCCAATGCAACTACCGGCCCTGGGACTTCATTTCCACGACATTTTCTCATTACCTTTCTGACCAGGAGTTGGGTGGCTATGCGCACCCATTTATCCTTGATACTGCTGATGGCATAACCCCTATTTTTCTTCTTGAGCTTATATTTTTTCTTCATGGCTTCTGCGAGAGCCAGATTGCTGATTTTTCCTACTATCATTGTGGGGTCCTTTCCCTTACAAGGAAGCTGAGAAATTCTGTGGATGAGAGCCGTTGTGATGGGAATAGGCACCTCTAACCATAAGTACCCATCATGCACCAAGCAAAGCAGCTGCCTTATGACAAAAATGGTGATGGGCGCATGGTGAAAGTGTGGTATCCATAGCAGATGAAGCAATCTAGCTTTCTCCACATCGCGCAACCATTTTCACTGCTCTAATATTATTACTGACCCCTCTGTGATCTGCTTTATGAGGCTTTCTGTCTCTAAGTGTGGGAACTTCTTGTTCTCCACGAGGTCCCAATCTTTGAACTTCATTGTGGGTATGCAGCCCAAGTGTGAGCCCTCAAATACCATTCCATCAGCGAGGATTGGGGTCTAGAGTGTGCTTTTTGTGGCATCCAAATCCTTTCGTATCTTGGTTTTCCCTTTTCGTGGACAGACATACTCGGGAAATTTCGTTATAGAGTGTACTAACTGGATATCCTATTCCATGTCCTCTGCTTCCTCTACCTCAGTAATCAGAGCATGTAGGTCCTCCTCCTCTTCATCTGTATCAATGATGACAGCCTTGCCCTTTTCTTCCATTGATATCTTACCGAACCACGGATTCCTCGGGGATATGCGGACTGGTCCCATTGCTTGGTTATTTTTTTTCGGTCTCGGCGTCCGAGGTGATTTCAGGATTTCTGGTGTGACCTCAGTATCTTCGGGAACATCGTGTACCGTGTCA
>APFE030966846.1:0-22566 GCA_000404065.3 Pinus taeda
TGGAAGCCAAATGGACAAAAGGAGTCCAAGAGACCTTGGGATGTGAAACCCAACGGTCACATAATGTACTATAAATGTATATCTCTTGTTAATAAAAATTGAATTCTCATGTTTATATTTTATGTTGCTCTTGCTCCCATGTGTGTTTAACAATAACAAGTATAACAATAAATAATAGGGCTAGATAACATCCAAGACATTCCTAATACATGATATAAATTTCAACAAACATATGGTAAACATAGAAGCTATAGATCATTAATGCATATATTAAGGAATCATTAATAAGGCTCAATTCTCTCTTGATCTAGGTGCAAGAACACTTGTTAGCCCATACATCCATAAATCATTCAATAACTTATTAAATCATGAACAAGATCCACCATAAGAACAGATAATATAGCTATGCATATAACATAATAGAATCCATGAAAAATCATCCATAAGATCGACACAATAATCTATACATGTGCTCATACATCACAATAAGATAATAAATTTTATTAATATATGCAAAAGCCAACCAAGTGAGGGACTTCCATGTACCACCCAACCATACATTGGGTTGAACCAAAAGCTCTCTTTCAACCAATCACCCCTGTGCCATATTCCAAGGATGAATGTGGGATCATATGGGCTAAACCAAAACAAAACCAAACAAGTCTTCTAGAGTCCAAACCACCTCAACCATCAACTACAATGATTTCACAAAACTGGTAAATAAATCACTAATACCAGACTAGATTGGTCTCTTCCCAATTTCTTTAGAACTCCATGAACTAATTTTTTAACCTAGAGCCTCCAAGGAACCAATGATTTTATAGGTCTCCAGAGAACTACAATCTCAACCCACAGCCTCAAGGGAACCCAAGCTATATTGGGCCTCCATAGATAGCATACCAACACATAGCGACTAGGGAACCTAAGAACCAATCAAAAATCTAGATAGAGGACCCACTACATCATGGTTATCTATGAAATGGAAAGGAAAGGCTAAAACCACTGTTAGTTCATGAAAATGTCCATTTCAATGACTAGAAATAACCAAGGAACCACATGCATATACTATGCATGTAAATCTCAACAAGGAATCCAAGCATGCAACCTGATACCTACAATGTAATCTTGCTATAGTTGTTGATCTAACTTTCTCTTTGTGATCCCTTGCTTTCCTTTACTTGCCCTTTGTTTTCCTTTCCTTTGTTTCTTGCTCTCTTCTCTTGGGACTCTCTTTCTCTCTAAAAATGATCCAAATCCAAAACTAAAAAAAAAATGTGAATTTTTTCTTTGATGCATTTTTATCATTGATGTCTCATTTTTCTTTCATTTTCCTCATTTTCTCTCTAATTTCCCTTGCATGCATATTTGTCTCTCTCCATCTTCTTTTTCTCCTATTTTCCTTTATTCATTGTATTAAATTACCATTTATTGCCTCTTTTCCTTTGCTAATTCCTTTTCCAATTTCCCTAGCCACTAATGAACCACAAGTGATGCCCATTATAATATTTGTCCACCATTCAACTAGAAATATGTATCCCATGACCTTGGTATTTTTTTTATTTACATGGAAACTTAACTCAGGGTTGTTACATTGTTTCTCTATACCTTTTTCTATGTTAACTTTAGAATGGGGTGTCCTCTAAGGTATCAATAATTATTTATCGATTGATGTATCTATCTTATCACTTGGAAACTGCTATTTTTAAATCCAACATGTTGGAAACATCAATCATTTCAATGTGTGAATTTTATTTATGAATGCCTGAATATTTTAATTATTATTATGGTCCCTAAAATCTAATTTTATTAATTTTGTTTCACTGGAACTTTTATTAACAAAAAACCACAGTTCTTTGTAGCTTGTAATTTATCCGATATGCTCAAAATATAAAACATTTTACCTAATTTTGTGCATTTAATTGAACATAATCTCATTATATATAGGGAAAGACAATAATTTCCTTTATTTTTGTTAGAATAATAATGGATAAATCTAGAATATTCTCTTAATAGTATTGTTTTGTGTTATTTGAGATCATTTTGGACTTATTCCCTAATTAGTCCTTGTTAGTTTCCAAGTCCTATATTCTAGGAATCTATTCAACTAAATTGTAGTACTATACCTATAAGATATTGTTGGGTTGGTGAATGAAAGTGTCTTATGTTGTGCAGTCCCCTGTGTGAGTGATTGTCTCATGAGTGAGTTGCAATTCTTATACATATTCTATCTTCCATTTTTTAAGTTGGTATTATAGTTAAGGGTTGTGAAGTAGGAGTTGAGTTTGTCAAAGATCCCTATGGTGTCGCTAAGTTTTCTATCTGATATATCGTTGTTGCATGGAGGCCCCAAATGTGATTGAGGACAATATGTGTTATTGTGTTGAGTAGAGATTCGTACAAACAAAACTCTTTGGAGACATGCACATGCAGTTGTCGAAATATTATATATTTTATAGAAGGGAAATACCAGATTTGGCTGTGGCATATTCTAGCTACTGTAAAAAATATGTTGCCTAACATTTATTCTGATGACATTATGAGATTCGTTGGTCTGTTCGACCATAATTATGCTAAAATGACTATGAGAAAGATCAACTCCTTGACTTTGCTACTAGGATCATTTTGAGTGCTTGACATTCAGGATATTTTTTAATTTGATTGTTTGAATTAATTTTCTTGTGTGGATGGTGCATTTGAAGAGGTTGATCCACAAGAAGATATTGATTAATTAGTTATTTCCAATTAAGGAGAGACCTATATTTTTAAGTCTTGGGAATCCAACTTGTTGTGCTGATTTAATCACTATTTAATTTGACTGAATCTAAAGCACTTAATTGTCAACCATGGTAAATCTATTTATTTCAAAGGTGTCTACAATATTAGTTCCGATAGACAACAAGGAGGGAAAGAAATGAAAGATGTTGTCCTTCAACACAACTGAATAACTTAAATCACTCATTAAGAATTTAAAAAGGCATTCTAGAGGAATAAAATTCACTCAGCACACTTCATGTTTTTCTCAAAGAACAACCGTGTCACACATCATTAATAAAACTCTATCAACTGATTAAATATTATAGTTCTAACTAATCCTTCCTCCCTAGTAGGGCATAAGGATGAAGTGGAAACTAGTTGAAAAATCAACACGAGATTTGTATGAACATCACTAGAAGTGTTCTTTATTCAAAATGACTGGAAATTACAAGATCAAAATGTCGATGTTGTTCCTTTGTTTCCATTCCCTTTTCATGGAAGTGAACCTTTTTATAATGTTTACAAGCCCCAAAAATTAGGGAACATATTAGTCATGAGAATCTCACGATTCTCATGCTGATCAATATTAAGAGAAAGACCAATTCAAGTTACAACATCTCCAGAATCATAACCACAGAGATCCTTTGACCATGCACAGATAATTCATGATTCTTGACAACTGTATTTGAAGACAACAACCACGGTCTTTGGCAGTTGTAGTGTTACAACAACTTGAGGTGTAACAACAAAAATTCGAATTGTAACAACAAATAATCGAGGTGTAAAAGCGAGCAACAACAATAGCTAGTCATTCTTAGTCCTTAGTTTTAGGCAACACCTAAAAGAAAAATAACATGAAAAATTCTGCCACAATTACCTTCGTTAACCCTGTTAGTGTGAAAATTCCTAGAAGATGTACCAAAAACCCTCACTTAAGTGAATAGGTGACAAGTAACCCTAAAAAAAAGTTAATGGCTGTTGTCGTTCTAGATTTGCAATAGAAATGGAAAATCTAGAGTAAAAGAAAACAAGATCTGAAACAAATAGCAACAAAATCATAGATCCAAAATAATAACTGAGTGGAAAGAGGATTTTAAACAAATAAATGTTTATTGACAACACCTGATGGAGGATATTTATAGATTGGTCTAAGTCCCCCTTTGTGGGATGGCTCCTTTGATATCCTTGATGCTTTAGACATAGATTCCCTCTCTCAATCATGTGAAAAACCCAAAAAAAGTGAACAACTCAACTGGGAGCTCAAGAAAAAATGACGATAATGTTGACAATGATAATGATCATGGTGAGAAATGAATGGAAAACCATCCTTTATTTAGCAAAGTATGGGGCTAATCTCGAAAATGGAGAATAATAAAATATTATTGATCAAATTCATATCTAACTACTTTGAATAATTTATTATATTTATTGGAGAGGGAAAAGGAATTTAAAGTTTTTAAATTCCTTTATTTAGAAATAATTAAAAAATAAAATGATTTACTAACTATTTCACGAGAAACAAGAAAGGTGTGAAATCAAAATAATTATTAAATAGTGATTTATAATCAATAACAAAAATAAGGAAATTCAAATAAATAATGATTTATTTAAATATTCTTAAGGGATTTAGTCAAATGGTACAAGGAATAATTATTAAATAATGATTTAATAATAATTCCTAGAGAAAATTTAAAAAATGATAATTTATCTAATTATTCTCATAGGGTGTTTTATTTGAATCAGAAAATAATTTAATAAAAGTGGTTTACTAAAGTATTTTCCACAGTGAAAGTGATTTTACTATAGTAAAATTAAATCCACATGGTGTATTTTGATCCACCTAGTTAGAAATGGCAAAGTGATATTTTTTTGGTGATAACAAGCCATCTGAAAAAGACATCAATTCATTCAATATTTAACAAAATATGGAGAAATAATATGTTGAGAAAGGATTGCTCTTATGACCATGGAAAATGGTAATTGGGACATAAATTTCATAGGGTTAGAGACAAAATTATAAAAAATGGGGAAAGAGGTGTTTAAGATGTGCTTGAACACTGCACCCAACATCCCCCCAACTAAAGCAACTGCATGTCCTCATGCAGAATCTTCACGTAATATTGTTGTATTGCTGCTATAAATATGTCAAGTTGTAAGAACCAGTAGTATCTTCATGAACTCATTTGCTGCCCTGAGTAGCCATTACTTCATGCAGCCATGATTCCTCTTCATAATGATGCAATCGGTAATGGGGTTGGTATTCTTCGGCTGGAAGCCAAATCAAGGGATACTTAAATATAAGCCCTATCAAGAAGATTCCCATTGAGTTCACAATACGAACATATTTTGGAACCTATGTAACATCAACCACAAAATTTGGAAACCCAAAAGGGTCACCCTCCTGAAGAGTTGTACTACTAGCATGTACATTTAAGGCATCCAATCAATGCTTGGCTCTTCAAATGTGTAATGAGGTTGACACAAAATTCGACAATCCTCCTCCGTAGATGGTTGATGGTTCCCTCATATTATGGGTACTTAGAAACTTCATAATTTCACGCCTCAATTCAGTAGCCATGCCTGGTTCTACTCTTATCCACAAGGTTGCCTTCTCTTCACTGGTGTCACATGACTTCATGGCTAGATGCCATTTTACTTGATTTCTCATTAAAGAGATGAATGCGTGCAACTGCAAGTCCCCCATGTAGGAGTACAATCATATGTGTTAGAGTCGGTCCTTACAGCCCTCCGTCAGAGATCTTTTCGCTTTTGCATATCATTTTTAGGTGTCTCGCTTGTTCCACTTCATTGCATTTCGTTAGGGACATGCCATTGACTGACGAGGGGATCTGGTTGTCTTGTGTTCCCTCATGTTTGTCCCTGCAGGGTTAGTCAAAATTTATTTAAAAATACAAGTACATGGTCATTTCCTTCATTGTCATACATGATTAGTTTTGTTAAAAAAGGGTCTT
This sequence comes from Pinus taeda, assembly GCA_000404065.3. Taxonomy (NCBI): domain Eukaryota; kingdom Viridiplantae; phylum Streptophyta; class Pinopsida; order Pinales; family Pinaceae; genus Pinus; species Pinus taeda. Next base: position 5,727 of record APFE030966846.1, read on the forward strand.
TAGTCCTAGGGTCTAGGGTTTTGAGTCCCATGCATACACATACTAAAAGCCTGCAGGCCATGAGGTTGGTTTCAAAAGATTTTCACTTAATATGTTTCCTCATATTAAAAATATTTGAGGTCCAAAACTCTGTTTTGGAATGAAAAATTGTTATTGTAAATAATTGTATTTGTTTTATCTCAAAAGGTTTGAGAGCAAGTCTCCAATCTTCTCCTAAGTCGAAATGCTAGATCCTTGCAAAAAATCAACAAAAGATTATCAGTCCAAACTTCAGAAAAGCATGAGAAAATCAAAAAGCAGTGTTGTATTAAAGGCCAAAAGTGAAAAGTGCCAAACCTTACAAAGTGGGTTTTTGAATCAATTTAAATCAAATAAGATATTTTGTTTGTATATAAGGGGGAAAACAAGTCTATTTGTTCACCAACTATCAAAGCAAGAGCGTGTTCAAGTATTGGAGGGCGAAAAACCGTGTTTGCAAACCCGTGGACAGTGTTACAGGTGTGTGCTGCACATAGGAAGTGTGCGCTGCGCATTGTGCAGTTTGAGCCAGTGCAAAATTACACAGGCGCTGCGCATAGGAGTGTGCGCTGCGCACTAGGGTTGCACATTACGCATTGAATCTCAGAACCAGAAAAACTTGTATATGCACCCAGAGGTCAACCAAACTCACTCCAAGCTTGCAAATAGGTATGTTATTGTTGAAAATAATACTGAGAGGGGGGGGTGAATCAGTATTATCTAGTTCTTTTAACAAATCTTCCTTATTTACACTTTGAATTATTTTTGCATATCAGTACCATAAAATAATGAGCAAAACAAGAAAATCAGACAGTCACATCAAAAGAACACCAGATATAAGGTGGAAACCCAATGTGGGTGAAAACCACCTGCTGCAATATGTCTCTATCTTCTTTCAAATTAGAAACTCCTTTTACAATGGTCTTGTACTGGTGCAGTCCTTTACCAGTACGCAGGCTGCAACCTGCAGAGAGCTACAACTCTCTCTCGTTTTCCAGTCTCTCCTGGAAGGGAGCTACAACCCCGTACTTCTTTTCTTTCAAGGACCACTTTTCATAAATTTTCAAACTGGATCCATAAACATCAAATGATCATCAAGTACCAGTAAGTCACCCAGATAACCAGATCCACAATAACAGTAAACTAAACCCAGAACACCTTATCAACAAAAAAATCAGTCAACAAAAGATCTTAAAACAGATACGCAATTTCCTTTTCTCTGGCCTACATTGCTACACACTTCACCTTCTGTGGCGCCGCGCACCTCCGCAGCTGCGCCTTCTGTGGCACCTCCGCACTGTGCCTTCGGTGGTGCCTCTGTGGCGTCTCTTATGGCGCCTCCACACTGCGCCTTCGGTGGCGCCTCTGTGGCGTCTCCTATGGCGCCTCCGCACTGCGCCTTCTGTGGCGTCTCCACACTATGCCTTCTGTGGCGCCTTTGTGGCGTCTCCGCACTGCGCCTTCTCTGGCGCCTCCACACTGCGCCTTCTGTGGCGCCTCTATGGCATCTCCGCACTTCGCCTTTTGTGGCGCCTCTGTGGCATCTCTGCACTGCGCCTTCTGTGGCGCCTCTCTGGCGTCTCCGCACTGCGCCTTGTGTGGCGCCTCTGTGGCGTCTCTGCACTGCGCATTCTGTGGCGCCTCTGTGGCGTCTCCGCCCTGCGCCTTCTGTGGTGCCTCTGTGGCGTCTCCACACTGCGCCTTCTGTGGCGCCTCTGTGGCGTCCCCTGTGGCGCCTCCGCACTGCGCCTTCTATGGCGTCTCCGCACTGCGCCTTCTATGGTGCTTTCGCACTACGCCTTCTGTGGCGCCTCCGCACTGCACCTTCTGTGGCATCTCCGCACTGCGCGTTCTGTGGCGCCTCTGTGGCATCTCTGTACTGAGCCTTCTGTGGCGCCTCTGTGGCATCTCCGCACTGCGCCTTCTGTGGCGCCTCTGTGGCGTCTCCGCACTGCACCTTTTGTGGTGCCTCTGTGGCATCTCCGCACTGCACCTTTTGTGGCGCCTCTGTGGCGTCTCCGCACTGCGCCTTCTGTGGCGCCTCTGTGGCGGCTCTGCACTGCGCCTTCACACTGCACCTTCTGTGGCGTCTCCTCTGGCGCCTCCACACTTCTGTAGCTGCAGCGCTCGAGAGATCACCCTTCACAGATTCGCTTTCGACTTCACTTTCATATAGATCGAGCTTTTGAAACAATAACCCAATATTTCAAATCTTAAGATATTCAACCCAAAAGCATACCCAAGCCAAATGATCTCCTTTGCTTTATATAGGCAAGCTCTTCCTCAAATCACGGGCCAATACCACGGGCCAAAACCATAGGATCAAAAACTGTGGGACTAATACCATGAACCAACCATGAAAGTGTGTGAACTTTTCTCCACATGAAATAAACTTTTCTCTGCATGAAATTCCGTGAACTTTCCTCTACATGAAATAAACTTTTCTTTGCATAAAATTCCGTGAACTTTTCTCTCATGAAGTAAACTTTTCTCTGCATAAAATTACGCTGAACTTGAAAATAACTTTGCCTGCACTATAATTTATCATCTGAGTGATTTGCCATCAAGGACAACACTTTAGCCCATAATGCCAACAATCTCCCCCTTTGGACTTGATGGCAAAAGCTTACTTGTGAACTGTCATCTGATCCCTTTTGCTGTCCGGTAACCCATGCACTCTGTCACATCTGATATTTGTAGATTCATCTGAATGTATACAAGTGAGATGATCTTCTATGAGAGGGTTTCCATCAAGTACAACACATGCATCATAATTCCAACACCTTTTAATCGGTATCTAAGAGTCCGAATATGAAATTTCAGAGCCTCTATCAAGCATAATCAGACGGAATTGACTTTCACTATCTAAATACTGTGGACTAGGAATCCCGTCAACAAAATACCGGAAGAAGGGAGTCACATGTATGGGCGAGAAACACTCAGCGAATGAAGACATGGGGACAAGTCTCTCATCTTCTAGTTCAGTCTACTCTGATGAAATTACATGTTGAGCTGCAGTTGAGCCACAATATCCATCCTTTTGTTTTACAGGGACTTGTCCTTTTTCTTCAATATTGGCAGAGCTGGTCTGAAAACTTCTATTGTTGCAAACAAACACAGGTGCTGCAATTTGAAGTGGGTTGTTTTGGGCATGCCAATGAAATTCATATAAGAATTTGAGCCAAGACTAAACTCAGAAGTCTCCTGACAGGTCTTCTCACATGGTTCACATAGTTTAGGCATGGAAGGCATATGAAGCCTCTTTGAAGGTATACAGGTTGCTTCTGGACTTTTTCTCCTTCTCAGCTAGAAGAGGTGTTGAAGCATTTCGTCTAAGGTCAACACATGGACTTGATTCCTTCATCTCATCCTTTTTTCTCAAGTGACTTTCCTTTCCTTGAATCAACATTTCATCCAGTTCCTCTGAAGAATTTTCATGGTTTTGATTCAATGTTTCTACTTTACGTTTCTGGACTAGTGTGCTTAAAAGTTCTGCTTGTTGAGTCAAAGCTGAAAGATTTAGATCATTATTTGAAACAAAACACATTTTGTAGCTTGGAACCTTGGTTGACTGGCCTCTCAATTGTAGCAAAGGGATCGCATGGGTTTGAATGGCCAAAGGATACCAAGAATCCTTTGTTGGTTATTTGATCATTTGGCAAAACAACAAGGGTTGTTCTAAACTTCATCATGGATTCCATCCCTATAACCTCAGTCGTCAATTTAATGGCTCCATCCCTTGGAAATACTCCTGAGGTATTACTGGTCCTCAATTTCTTAGGGCATACTGTAGAGTCCACGGTTTTAAGCATGCTTTCATTTTGAACCATAATTCTTTGGTTGTTTTCACTAACATGGATCTGTTCATCATTTTTCTTAGATAATGCTTCCCTTTTTGCTTGCTTTTTACATAGCACATTAAAAAGGTTCTTGACAGCATTGTCAATCCTCCCCTCAACTACTTTTGCGATCTTTGTCCAGCGGTTGCCAAATTTTTTATGTGCCTTGAACAAGATTATATCCTCTTCCTGCGACCAACTCCCCTTTTTATAAGTTGTACTCAAGTATGTGTTCCATCTTCTCCTACACTGTCTGCTTGTTTTGTCTTTCAATTGAGATGCAATGTTAGCCCACTCGTGGACTCTGTGCACCGCGTCCAATTAACACACAGTCGGCCTTCATTAAATCTCTTAGCTGGAGGAGCAAACCCATTTTTGTAATGTTTTGGCTTCGGCTCCTTTCACATTTTACAACAAACTTTGTTTCTTTTGACTTTGAATGATGGTTCCTCTGTTGATTTTTTTTTTTTTTGTTGTAGTGATAGGAGTTGATGAATCCTGGCAAGATGACCAGGGCTGCCTAAAGAACTGTAGAATTTGAAAAACCTTAACCATCATGTATTAAACAAATTTGATGATTTCTTCTTCAAAACAGAGTTTTGAAGAAGAAATATCCTTCAGTCTTATTAATGATGAAAATCTTGAACTGAAAAACTTATTGAAAACGTCCTCATGGCTTGCAGGCATTATTTAACCATTTTGAAGACCAAACCCTAGACTTAGAAACTAAAATGAATCTTTTCCGACCAAAATAGCATCTATGACTATAAATGATGTGAAATGAACTTTGATAAATTTTGACCAACCCAACAGGTACAAACATGAGGGAAACAAGTGAAGAGACCCTTCTGTTAGATTATGGCATGCCCCTAGCGGAATGCAGCTGAGTAGATGGAGCGAGACACCTAAAAATGAAAAACAAAAAGAGTTTTGATCTCTAACAGAGGACTGCCAAGACTGACTCTAACACCCTCAAGCCGTGAGAAACCACGGGCAACAAACCTTGCCTTGTGTTTCTCAATACTACCATCAGCTGCCTGCTTTACCTTGTAAATCCATTGGGAAGTAACCATTGACTTTTCCCCCAGTCTAGGAACAACATCCCATAAATTGTTTTGCATGATAGAAACATACTCCTCTACCATCGCATCCACCCAAACTAGTTGTTGCACTGCCTCCTCAAAAGAAGAAGGCTTGGTCGCTACACATTCCCTAGCCAGGGCCATGTAGCCATTGTATCTATTGGGAGATCTCCTCTGTCTGCGTTGAGAGGGTGGCTGCCCCACATTCTCTCTCGAATCCTGCATCAATCTGTTAGCTTCCTAAGAGCGTTTTTGCCCCTCTCTGGAAGACTCTCTAGTAGTGGTGATCTCCACAACTAGAATCTCTGCATGCAGCTGCTCTGCATCATCAAGAGGCTCCTCCTCCTTAGGAACTAATAGTTCCTCATCATCACCATGCAACTTGAGCTCCCTCTCAAGTGATGCTCGCATGGCTCACTGTTCATCGAACTTCAGATCCCTGTGCACTACTGTCCTCTGATTGGCAGCTAGAAACACACGATAGTTGTGAGGTGTATCAGTGTACCCAACAAGTATTCCCAACTTAGCTATTCGGTCTAGCTTCTTCCAAGCATATTTGGTCACGTGACAAAAGACTGGTGATCCAAAGATGCAGAAGTGACTCACATTTGGTCTCTTCCCCAAAAAAGCCTCCATAGGTGTCTTCATCCCCAAAATACGATGATGACTTCTATGCTGAAGATATATTGTTGTATTGCATGCTTCAGCCCATAGAGGAAGTGGTAGGCCTTGGTCATGCAACATCGATCGAGCTGCGCCCACAATAGATCTGTTCTTCCTTTCCGCCACCCCATTTTGTTGTGGGTTATGAGGTACCGTGAGTTCCCGTTTAATTCCTTCTGAAGCACATAAGTCCTTAAACTACTGGGAAATATACCCTCCACCATTATCACTTCACAAGGCCTTTACTTTCATCCATGATTCTTTCTCTGCCAAAGCTTTGAACCCACAAAACTTCAAGAAGGTTTGATCCTTCTTTTGCATGAAGTAGATCCAACATCTACAACAAAAATCATCAACAAAAATAACATAATACCTTTGCTTTCTGATGGAGGCTGTAGAGAAGGGTCCACATACATTTGAATGAACTCACTCCAGAACTACTCTTGCTATACCATCCTGATCATGAAAAGAAAATTTTGCATACTTACCCAAAGTGAAACCTTTGCATGTGCTCACTTACTCCAGCTTGCACTTGGGTAATCCGGTAAAATTTGCTGCATGATCTTCAAGGCCCCATGATGCAAGTGGCCCAGTCTCCTAGGCCACAACTCACCAATATCTTGGCCATGCATTGTCTCGAATCCCTATCTATTTGGTCTTTCCAGTGCCTATATGCCTTAGGAAAACCTTTCCCAAACTAAAGGCTACATCATAGCCTTTATCCTCAAGCATAGCAATATACACAAGATTCCTTTTCAGTCCTAGTACATACATAACATTAAAAAGAGAGAGGGGAGAACCATGCTCCCTTTGAAACACAACTGTACCTTCACCTGAGACATGGTACTTTCCATCATCACCCACCTTGATCTGTATCTGGAGATCCTTCTCCTCCAAAGTGCTGGAAATAGTCTTGTCACCTGACATGAGGAATGAAGCTCCACTATCCAAGTACCAAACACATCCCATGCTGGATGAAACCATGCATGCAATAAGTGAGAAATCCATCTCAAATTATGAAGCTAGAGCATCACCATCAAATTCCTTGGAGGAACCTTTCTTGGACTTCTTCCTCTTTGGGAAACTAGTAGCATAGTGACCCAACTCATGACAATGAAAGCATCTCACCTTTGACTTCTCAAACTTCTTCCCTCCTTGAGGAGACTTGGATTTGGATGCCTTCCCTTTCCCTTTCTTAGCTTTAGATGCTAAAGTTGAGTTCTCTTCATCATCATTCTTTGATGAAGAAGTTCCATCTCTGGTGTTCTGTCTGATATCCTCTTGCATCAAATCCAACCATGGTCGTTCCATCTGGCAGTTTTTCCCTTCCATTGACTGAGTAATGGTAGCTATGCCAACTCTTAGGAAGGCTAAGGAGTGCTAGACTCACCATATCATCATCAGCGGTAGTGATCCCTATGCTTGCAAGATCATCTCTATAGTTGGGGAGATTGTTCAGGAATGGAGTGATCATATCACCTTTCTCACACTTGATCTTTTGAAGCTTGTCCTTCAGTGCCAGCTTCCTTTGATCACTACTATTCTGATATAAATATTTCAATGTTTTCCACATTACAAATGGATTCTCCTTCCCATGGAGGCTCGAGACTATGTGATCTCGAACTCCCTCTAGGATGATTCTCCTAGCTCTATCCACGTTCGTCTTCCAGTCTGTAGCCTGAGTAGCATTAGTAGGCTTGGCGACATCTTAATCAATGAAGTCCTTAATGTCATGATCTTCTAATACTGCCTCCATGTGATCCTTCTAATCTATGTAGTTTGAGTTTCCATCAAGGGCATACTCAAGCCTCAACCCAGTGAAGGCCATCTGGATGAAATCTGAACTGTGATGAGAACTAGATATCTATATCCTGAATAATAAACTTCAAATTTCTCTTGCTAGTATATTTTTCTTGCTTGATTAATTGTGCTTTGATACCATGTAGAATTTTCTCTACAAATCAGATAGCTCTGATACCATGTAGAATTTTCTCTACAAATCAGATAGCTCTGATACCATGTAGAAATTTCACCTGTAGATCAAACTGGTAATGCAATGTACTAAAGCAAAACACATGATCTACTGCTACAAAACATTAAGTGGAATAAAAATTGATTTCATGAGAAACATCAACCATAAACACATATAACTGATCAAGAGAAATAATCACACATAACACAGATATATCACTGGGGAAAGCACCAACATAAAACCCCCAACACTGTATTATCAATCAAGTGGAAATCCTCTTCTGTTTGCAAAAAATATCAGTTCAAGAGCTCTCTTGTACTTCCTAAAATCAAAAGATGAAGATGATAGACATGCTATGCCTCAATATGTAGGCAACCATCCATCAATCTCCTATTTCCTTATGTAATTTTGATTGGGGTCCAATTACAACCCATATGTGAATTGGTCCTGTTACACAAAAAATTGTCACCATGACTTTTTACAGTTTGTGTGAGTCCATCAATACTCATACATCCCTCTTTTTCAAGTCTTAAACCTCAGCTCTTCATGTCAAATCTTGAAAATGGTAGAAAGACCTTAAAAATGTCTCAAACCCTATTTTCGCACTTTCTCCTAGTATTGCCTACGGTGTCGCACCTAATGGTCATGTTTCCTGTGAACCTGACCGCTTTGTATATTTAGTGATGGGTGCGAACCCCTGTAAAAGTTAAAAAGGCGTGAGTTCATTCTTAAAAACTTATCTTGGGTCACTTCTAAACACTTCTAGAAGGAATATTATGCTGGCAAGTCCGCTCCACCTTGGTTCATCCATTCCATAACTAAGGGAGCTAACTCCATGATATGAGGTACCTATCCCATTGAAGGAGGAACTTATCCCTTCAATGGTGGACCTGCAACTTCCTCCATTTTCACTATAAATTCATGCATTGGGCTGGTTGTAGAGGGGGTTGAAAGCTGAAGATTCTTGAGGGTAAACGCTACTGAAAAATAGGCTTCCTTTTCAAGCTTGTGAGAGGAGAGATCACATACCTTTCATATCATTTGGGAAGTGAGTGAGGCTTGTCAAAGTAGAGGAGACCCCTGCTGGACCCTGGAAAGGACTTGTTCAACATCAAGGCAAAGGTTGTAAAGTTCTTTTATTCATTAAGTTAATACAATCAAGTTTATTTTTCTCAATGAACTGTCTCTAATGGTTTGTTTTATGAGCTCCTTGATCTTCATAATGAACATGTTTTGTTATACGCAGGTATGCTTTGATGTGTGCTTGTTTGTGTATGCAAGTTATTGAACGGGAACTGCTTGAAGCTATTGGGATAAAACTGTCTCAAATAAGCGTTGGACCGAGGTAGGGTCTTTTACACTTCATAGTATTCATTATTGAATTGAAACATGTTTAATGAGAAATAGGTTTGTTTGTTCTCTTTGTTGCTAGATATCATTAGATACTAGGGAGATTGGTCTTGTCCGCAAGAACAATATATCCGGCCAACAAATTGGCGACTCCGCTGGGGACTGGTTTGGTTTGGATTTTATGTTGTCTTTACTTTGACTTTAGAAACTTGAGTTTTTGTTTCTGATTTTGCCTTGATTGGTGTGAGTTTGGGTACTGGTTAGATCCTGGTTGATTTTTTATTTTTTGAAATTTTGGAAGAGGACCGCATCCTCTGAGTTTGTTACAGTGCAGACCTATCCGCTCTATTATAGTGTAACACAGAGCGGCACTGCACCTGGTTTTACTAGATGCCTGTGAACCCCTGTCAAAAATTTGGAAAACCTAAAATCCATCTACCCAGTTAGGTTTAGTTCTTATCCATAGCTATTAGTGTATACCCAGACCTGCATTTGTCTTGACAAAAGTTCCTTTTGAGTTAGTTTTCATTGGCATTTGTGTTTGGAGTGATTTTCAAAGAAGTTTTGATTGATTGGATTGGTTTTTTCTTGGTCTTTGTAGTAGCTCAGAGATCCGAAGCCTTAGAGCCTTAGATCACCCTGGTCTCTCTGGTTTTCTTGCTGAGTTTGACTGGCTTATAGAATCTATCAGTCAAGAGACTTAGATCCCATTTGTCTCTTTGGAAAAACTTTGATTGAACTTGATTAAAAGTTTTGAATTTCATTTATTCTATTAAAATATAATTGGATGTTTTTGATTAGTTTGTTGAGCTAAAAAAATTGATCCTTAGTGAAGCTGAAACACTAAGTTGAATGTCCTCAAAAACATTTCAAGTGTCTCTTTTTCATTTAGATCTCAAGATTAGATCATAGTTTTGAGTTTTTTGTAGAAATTATACAAGCTTGTTGAAAATTCATTTTCAATAGTTTTTTAGAGTTTTTCTGGAAATCTTAAAATCTCTCTTAAGGGAATTGCTTATTCTTGTAGTTATTGATTGTTGAAAAGCAAAGGGATTTTCTTTTTGAAGTTTCATTAATAGTCTCGTTTTGAAAAGTTCTTTGGAAAAGACAAAAAGTTTCCTTTCAATTGTATGTTAAGAGAAAGATTTTAATTGCTAAGCATTGCATTTTCGACTCTTTCTTAGCTAGATATTCATTGAAAAGGAAAAAGAAGTGTTATCATCTTAGGTGCATTTTTAGTATTTTGGAGTCGAGTCTTCATACCACAATGTTTCATCTCGACACCCATTGACTTAAAGAACAAACAATAAAATTAATGCTTAATTAAAATAAATCTAGCAATCATTTTATTTTCTAGGACTCTTTTCACGAACATATCTTAGGCTAGTATCTTGGAGTAGGGAGTAATTAAATCTCCAAGGTAGTTTAAACAAACAAGTAGTCGATCTTGCGATAGGAAGAAAATCCAATTGTTACATCTATGCTCTAGGAAAGCTCCTCTTAAAGGAGAAGCATGAGATCATATCTGAACTAGTGTGGGAATCAACCCTTCCTCATTGGGAACGATAGAAGATATTCACGTATTACAAATGGTAAACCTCGGATTAACCATTGTCGAGGAGCCTGGGGTCACTTGTTGGTAAACCTTGGATTATGTCCAGGAGCCTTCAAGGTGATTGAGCTTGTTACTCTACCCTTGTGTCCGTATCGGATCGTAGACTGTTCCCCCAGGTATATTTGTTTCCGTTGGTGACCTTAACGACCATAAACTTTAGGATTTTTTCCTAGGTGACGGTGGAGGGAAGATCCCACTGTACCTGGAGCAGATGTCGACTAGACTCACTTGGACTCTCTGGGGGGTTATCTTCACTCGAGACAGCTATATTGGAGAAACTTGTGTCAGTCTGTTTCATTAAGCAGGTTGTCGGGGTAACTGTTCCAACCGCCATTTCTGTATTGGACTCTGTGACGTTGGATTCATCACCAACTAGTGTTTTCGATCCAGAAAGATACTGTTTGTGTGTGGTTTGATCTCCTAGATTTTTTAGGCGTGTGCTTCAAATTGTTTAGTTCTTTAGAGACTTTAGGTGTTTTTCTTGAGATTTTTCTTTGTTTTTGTGTGAAGTAATTACATTAATCCTGGCTGAATTACCGAGACAATCCCGTCGAATTTGGGGGCAGCCTCCCGAATTTACACCAAGTCAGCTGGAAGGGCTGCGAGCTCTTGTCACACCTAGTGAGAGTAGGGTTGGATCACCAGAGGCCAGAGAGTCTTCGTTGATTGTACATCCTGATTATATAGTGCAAGCAACAGAACATATTTCTGAACCGATTTCATTTTCTGATGTTACTAGTAGTATCACTCCTACTAGCTCGATAGCCGAAGAACCTGAAATCTCTGAGCCTGAAACTGAAATTTCTGCTACTCCAACTTCAGGATTTTCTTCTCCTGTTTCTAGTGGTCTTAGTTCACCCAGAGTCGAAAATATTATCACCGAAAATCTTCCTTCTAGACTCATTTCCATTGAAGAAATTGTAAGCTCAAGTCCGGACGAAGGTATAATCATCCCTGAAAACCAACCAACTATTGAACTTAGGAAGCGTGAATCTATTTTCTTCAGTCCCATTAGAGGTGACGCTTGGTATATTTCATTGACCAATTTCTTAGAAAATCCAGGTCTCGCGTCCTTACCACCTTGATTTCCTTTTCATCCAACACCCAGAGGTTATTATCCTCCCTTGAATATGTCGAGATAGTCATCCTTGTTTACTCAGATGCCAGAAACCTTTTTACATGGTGGTCCTTCTGTTCCTCCTAGGTATCAGTCTGTATCTAGTACGTTTTTAGGAGCTTCTCCTTGACCCATCGATTATGTCGTATCTCCTGGTCATAACGGAACTAAACCGTTAAGTGTTGAATACATTATTATGATGTCTGGTACTACTCCTAATCCGCAAGCTCAAGGTAGTTCAATACCGTCTGGGGGGTAGCCGCAAGGTACTCCAATACGGCCTGGGGGGAAACCCCAAGGCAGTCCATTATCACCTCGGGGGCAACCTCAAGGATAGTATGTTCCTACGGGACAGTATGTTCCTCAAGGTCAACCCCAATATCAATATGTACCTCAAGGCCAACCCCAGTATCAATATGCACCTCAAGGTCAATACCAGCCTCAAGGTCAGTACCAACCGCAAGGTCAGTACCAACCCCAAGGTCAGTACCAACCTCAAGGTTTCAACCACCTTCAGGTCAATTTGTTCAAGGACCCAGAAATGTACCATATAATTATCAATCTTACACTCAACCTAGTTTTGGTCCTCAATATGTTCAACCTGTTATGGGTCCATACCCTGGAATGAACGTGGTGTGGGATCCACAGACTCCGCAACCCAGTGCACAATTTCCATCTCAATCTGGACAGTCTTTTGTTTCTGGTTCACCCCAGCAATTTGTCTAGCCTACTACTCAAGCTGATACACCTAGGGTAGCTCCACAACCTGGGCCTAGTTCGCCACGAACTCCGTCCCACACGTCTGTTGCAACTGTTGCAGTTTCTATTCAATCCACCCCACCTATTTATGGAGTATTAGTGGCTCCAGTTTCTACTGCTCCTGTATCAACTCCTCAGGCCTCTTTACTCCAGTCTGGACCTACAATCCAGACTCTGGTTTCTATGCCTGCAGGTCAACCTGGGCCAAGTACGGTTGTTACAAGTCAACTACAATTTACATATCAACCGTACCAGGGGCAGTACCGATACGGGCCCGCTGTGTAGAACCCGGCTTATCAGTATCAACTGTACCCTGGATATACATATCAAAAACCTCAACAACCCCAGTATGGTCTGGTTAATGCTGGTTTTCTAGGAGGATATAATATCCCAAATGCGAATCTGATACCAAGCTATCCTGGATATCCTCCTCCTGGGGCTGGTCTTATGACCCCAAGTTTTCAGGATCCAAACCGTCAGTTACCATTCATAGCAACTTTAGATTTTCCTGACTTGTCACGCCTTACGAACGATCCAATCAATTATCTTTCGTTTTGGCCACCAATGCCGAATAAGTTGCGTAGTGATATACCTAAGTTTGAGGGGAATCCAGGAGAAGATCCGTCTAATCATGTGATGACTTACCATCTCTGGTGTGCATCAAATTCCATTATAGATGATCCCATTCGTCTTCATCTTTTTCAACGCACTTTGATTGGCCTTGTGGCCAAGGGGTACATTGAGTTGCCACGAGGCTCCTTTTATAATTTTAGTCAGTTAGCTACTTCCTTCCTTACGCATTTTCAGCTGCTAGTCCGATATGACAATGGCACGGAATTATTAACTTCATTAAAGCATTCGACATCTACTTATACTTCAAATCATATTCATGAATGGAGGCGTCGACGTCGTTTAGTGAAAGTTTTTATTCCGGACCAAATTTTGGTAGAATGGTTTGTGAAATCATTATTACCCAAGATAACTGAAGATGTTGCTAAGGCAGGGGTAGTTACAGAAGAGCAAGTAATTGCTCAAGCTCAGTACCTTGACTTAGTTTATACTTAGTCAAGTACCTTGCATGAGAAAATCCCCGACCTTCCGAAACAAAATCAAGTAGTTGCTCCTCCCTTAGGGTCTCATGCAGCTGATAGTATGATTGGTATTGTTAATACCAAAAGTAAGAAGAAATCCTCCAAGAATTATTCTCCCATAATAACTTTACCAGATTCCCCTAAGGGAGAGTCTTCACCTGAAATTTCTGCCGATGTTCATGTCTTGGAATCATCCACGACCAAATCAAAATCCAACGGCAAAAAGAAAGGTAAGAAGAAGAACAAGCAGAACTCAAAGGAGAAATCCGAGAAAACTGAATCTACTCACGAGAAACGAAAACCTCAATATCCTTGTCTCATCTGCAATGAGGAGCGCTTTACAAGGGATTGCTCACATCATGCTGAGGTTGTGAAAATCGTCAAAGGTTCGCAAACACCCACTGTTTTGAAGGATCATTTTCCAAATCAAGACAGTAAAATGATAGGCTCTTCCTCTAATGCCTCGGAAGAACCCATAATGATGATTTCACATGTAAGGATTGTGACGCGATTGCAAGATTACGGGAGTAAAAGCCCTTTTGGTGGAAAGGAAGCTGAATCTTCCAATTCCAATCCATCAACCTCAGCTTCGTCCGGTTCCAATCCACTACAGATCGAGAAACCTAATCCTGACTTAGTAATCAAACTGCCCACCAAGGATATACTTCGAAAGTCAGCTTTCAATCCTCATGCCAGAGCTGCTCAGAATTATAACATTGTTGTAGATTTAGCTGTGTCACCTTCAGCAATGTCGGCTTTGGAAGTGCTGCAATCATGTCCAGCACAGTGAAAAATGCTAATGTCGGCTATAGGAGCTATTGATCTTCAGGACTCCAACCTCATAGTCTTTGATTTAGAAAATAGTACACCTCGCCTTCCTCATCAAATGGCTTTCCAGATTCCAGTGTTAGTAAAAAACAGACCTTGTTTTAGGACTGTGATTGATGAGGGAGCTTCACCGTGTTTATGTCGATATTAGTGTTGGAAAAAACCTGGATTCTCCTACCGCTAATCAATCCCCGAAATTCAAAGGCTTTGATGCTAAGGTTTCATCCTTATGGCATTCTACAGGATTTGCCTATAGGGGTTGAAGGAAAAACTGTTAATCTAGATGTGGAGGTGGTTGATGCCCCTCTAGATTACAACCTTCTTTTGGGTCGTAGCTGGTCTTATGCCATGACTGTTGTTCTTTCATCAATCTTTCGGCTTATTAAGTTCCCACATAACGGAAAGATTGTAACAATAGATCAGTTAACTTATTTCTCATTTGACCCATCCTCTGCTGAGAGTATTCAACATGTTGGAAAAACCGTTATCCCTTATAAAGGTGTTGGAGTAGGATTAGTTAAAGATTCGGGTTTACTCGGAACGTTTTCCTTTACCCCTCCCAATGTACAGTCTCCTTTCGCAACCATTCATATGATTTTATCAAAATCCATTGTTCTTGACGATCCTTGGGTCGTTCCATTTGAATATGAGGTGGACTCTCTTGGCAATGCTATGCCATTGAGTCCCTCTGAAGTTTCTTATTAGGAAGTACAGTCGTTTTCTGACTCAAATTCAACCAACCCTGATCTAGTGAATGAGATCAATGGGAAATCAGTTCCAGTTTCAACCTCAGAGTCAACAACGTTTTTAGAAACCATTCACACTGATGAACAAATTCGAGAATTTTTATCCTTTAATTCCTTACCATGGGAAGATCTTCATCATAGGTCTTTGTTTTTACCCAAGATTGATTATTTTGAAAATGATTTTTCATCCATTTTCACCATTGAATATGTCAAAGAACCGCAGAATCCACTGAAACATCCTAATTCTGAACAAAATTTAGCCAATATTTCTCGCATGGTTCCTATCAACATTTCAGTCAAACCTGGGATTGTTGAAAACATTCACATAGGTGCTTCTTGTACAGACATTGAAGTCAACACATATAAAGCCCAATTTCAAGAATTCCGCGACATGTTTGCCTGGTCCTATGAGAAAATGCCAGGAATCGATCCTTCCATCATTGTTCATGAAATAAAAACCTACCTGGATGCTAAACCCATCCGGCAACGGTTGCGTCAAATACACCCACGAAAAGTTGCTGCCATCAAAACTGAAGTTGAGAAATTACTTAAAGCAGGTTTCATATATCCAATTCCTTTAACGGATTGGGTATCAAATATTGTTCCAGTTAATAAAAAACAAGGGACAATAAGAATATGCATCGACTATAGGGATATTAATCATGCTTGTTCCAAGGACAATTATCCCATGCCCTATATCGATCAAATTATCGATGATTGTGCCAGCAGTGAAATATTCTCCTTTATGGACGGCTTTTTGGGTTATAATCAAATTAACATTCTACCTGCAGATCAACCAAAAATGGCTTTCATCTGTCCATGGGGGACCTTTGCTTATTGCAAATTACCTTTTGGACTGAAGAACGCTGGGGCAACTTTTCAAAGGGCAATGTCTTACGTGTTTCATGACATCAAGCACATTGTGCAGCCCTATCTTGATGATCTACTGGCTCATTCATTGCGAAGAGCCAATCATCTCACTCACTTACGAGCCATCTTCATGAGATGTAGGCATTATCGGATTAGGCTTAATCTGCACAAGTGTGTTTTCTGTATCGAAACGAGTTGATTACTAGTATTTGTTGTATCGAAAGCCAGCATTCACGTCGATCCTTCAAAGTTCGAAGCCATTGTCAAGTTACCACCTCCTTCAACTCTTCGCCTACTCTAGAGTTTGCAAGGGAAAGAAAACTTTTTACATCGATTCATTCCTAACTACGCCGAGATTACAAAAGATTTCACCCGGTTGTTGAAGAAAAACACTCCATTCTTTTGGGACGAGATAGCTGACAAATCATTTGATGCTCTAAAACATGCATTGACCCATGTGCCATTATTGCATCCTCCCAACTACAACCAAGACTACTTCTTGTACCTAGCCGCTTCCCATTCCACTATTGGGACGGTTTTAGTTCAACAGGATGAATTCGAAAGTGAACATGTGATATATTACCTTAGTCGGACTCTAACTCCAGCTGAGTTAAAATATTCACATGTGGAGAAACTGGCCTTAGCTGCAGTCCAAGCTGTTCAGTGTTTTCATCACTACATTTTGTTACGCAAAACCACTGTCATTTCTGACTGTAACCCTATGCAATACATTTTGACTAAACAATTGCTGGGGGGCAAGTATTCCAAATGGATTGTCATCCTACAGGAATTTGATTTGGAATTCGCGAAGGCCAAGTCAAAGAAGTCTTTGGTTTTTGCATAACTAATGTGTGATTTCCCTCGTGCCGACACTAAACATGTGGTGGAAG
>APFE030966846.1:28736-71627 GCA_000404065.3 Pinus taeda
GCTAACTCCATGATATGAGGTGCCTATCCCATTGAAGGAGGAACTTATCCCTTCAATGGTGGACCTGCAACTTCCTCCATTTGCACTATAAATTCATGCATTGGGCTGTTTGTAGAAGGGGATTGAAAGCTGAAGATTCTTTAGGGTAAATGCTGTTGAAAACTAGGCTCCTTTTTGAGCTTGTGAGAGGAGAAATCACATACCTTTCATGTCCTTTGGGAAGTGAGTGAGGCTTGTCAAAGTAGAGGAGACCCTTGCTGGACCCTGGAAAGGACTTGTGCAACATCAAGGCAAAGGTTGTAAAGTTCTTTTATTCATTAAGTTAATACAATCAAGTTTATTTTTCTTAATGAATTGTATCTAATGGTTTGTTTTATGAGCTCCTTGATCTTCATAATGAACATGTTTAGTTATACACGGGTATTCTTTGATGTGTGCTTATTTGTGTATGCAGGTTATTGAACGGGAACTGCTTGAAGCTGTTGGGATAAAACTGCCTCAAACAAGCGTTGGACCGAGGTAGGGTCTTTTACACTTCATAGTATTCATTATTGAATTGAAACATGTTTAGAGAGAAATAGGTTTGTTTGTTCTCTTTGTTTCTATATATCATTAGATACTAGGGAGATCGGTCTTGTCCGCAAGAACGATTTATCCGGCCAACAAGCCCCAAATCATACCTACTGTCAACCATAGGTCCAACTACACAATCCTTGAGGACACTAGTTCCTCATGCATGCAAGGAATATTTCATGGGAAGATCCAAGCATCTGATAGTACACTGTCCCTCATATGATCTCAATTGGGTCTCTGATAGAACTGACTTGCAACAGTTACCCATGAGTGAATCCTCAATTATCTAAAATAATAGTTGTCACATGCATGCAAGCATTAACAAACTATATTTTATTATTTTAAAATAGGAATTGAGAGAAAAAGACAAGGAACTTGGAATATAGAAAGAAACTATTTAAAAATTAATGGAATTGAAAGTTTCCATGGAGGTGGAAAAATAAAATGGTCAAGTTGATCCAAAACAGATTGAAAATGTAAGAATTACATGTGTAAACTATTTTTTTTTTATGTATGCCATAGTTGGAGATTGGGATTTTAAAATCATAGTGCCAATATGAACATTATTGCATTGTTGTATGATGTGTAATTAATCAAACATTGTTTTTGTAGCTTAACCCTTCATCTTCTGATTTCATGGTATTCATGAAAACTAATTATTTTTTAGCAAAGTTCCATGAGCCCTAGTAAGGCTTCGCCAAAAAAACTCCATTAAGGTGTATTTTGATGACCTTGAGAGGCTTATGGCTCGATGCACTTCTCTAAGGAGTTTGAAACTAAATAAAACGATTTGTTTAGAACAATTGCAGTGACTTCTTGTAATAGCTCCTTATTTGATGGATTTGGGTACATGTTCATTTTTTCAAGAGTTCAATTGACGAAAATGTAGATATTTGGAAGAATATTTTAAAAAGTGTAAGGAACTGAAAATTTTTTTAGGGATGTGGGGATTAAAACCTATGTATCTTCTTGCCTTATATTATGTGTGCTCAAACTTGACAATTTTTTAATTCAAGCTATGCCAATATCCAAAGTATGGAGTGGTTTTGGCTTTCTTTTAATTGTCATCACCTATTACAAATTTGGGTTCTTGATACTATTGGAGACAAGGGCTTGAAAATTGTATCATCAAGTTGTAAAAACTTAAGAGAGTTACAGGTTTTTACAATGGATCCATCTGGCCAGGATCGAGTCAGTGTCATATAAAAAGGAATCCTTGCAATATTTCAAGGATGTCCTAGTCATAATTATGTTTTGTATTTCTGTAGGAAAATGACAAATGCAACAATTATTGCAGTGGCTCAAAATTGCCCCATGTTAACATATTTCTACCTTTGTATCATGAATCCATACCAATCAGATCATTTGGCAAATGAATCTATGGATGAGGCTTTTGGAACAATTATAAACATTTGTAAGGGTTTACAATGATTAGAAATATTAGGATTCCTTACTCATGTGGAAAGGAATACAAAGGTGAAACTAGAAGGTCTTTTAACATCAGAATTAAAGAACACATAGCTAAGTTAAGAAGAGAAAGGACCTCAAAATCTGCTTAAGAAGAACATGTTCACTCTTCCTCTCATTATATCTGCATAGAGGATGCCAGACTAATCAGGAGAGAGGACCATTATCTTAAAAGAAAAATTAAAGAAGCCATTGAAATAGAAAAACGAAAGAACAACTTGAACTGGGACGATGGATCTGAGTAACACTTGGAAACCTTTATTTGAAATCATAAAAAATCAATGATTAATCCCTTAAAACAATTTATTCCCTCCTCTTATTCATAATTAAAATTAACTAAAACCATAATGAATTGAATTCAACATAGGATAATTCACTTATTAAAAGAAAATAGAAAATATAATAAATAAATAAGTAATAGGAAACAAATATAAATATAAATAAATAAAATATAAGTATAAAAAAATATAATAAATAAACATAAATAAAATAAAATAACTAAATAATAAATAAATAAAATAAATAAAAATACATATCAACAAACTAATCAGATATGGGCCGACTAAAAGTTCTGAGAGTATTTTTTGAATAACCCATATATATACACTAAAATACAGCTCCTAGATACATCACTAATATCTTAAAATCTATTGATGCATCCCCTGATGAGGGACTCACTTAGTAGTCTAAAATGTTGGGTTCTCAAACTCTAGAAGAGGTCATTCCTCCTCTATTATAAAAATATTAGGATTTCTTATCGATATATCATAGTCAAAAAGTATGTTGCTTAACCAATTACTAAACAAATTTTAATAGTCATACATGAATTTTGAGATGCGAAGAGCATAAGAAAAAATGATCTATATTTTAGATCGGGCAACTAAGAACCAAAACAAATTAATTAATTATAAAAATAAATAAAGAGACGAGCTCCAGTGAACAATTTTATGACACAAACTGCATTCATCTACCACACAAAATGTAAACATAACCGAAAACAGAACCACGACTATTAATCCGCAGTACCCAGATGGTTCAAACATCTAAGAAAAAAATCCTACACCCATGTTAGAAGTCCCTCAAGATTGCTTGGGGTGAAGAAAATTTGTGAAATGTTGGCATGCACAAGAAACCAAAGATCAACATACCTACAAAAATAAAATCTTACCATTTTTGTAACCCAACCTCTTGACTCTCTTATGGAACTCTTACAAACAAACCATCCATATTTTTGCTACCATTTTAAACATGATTGTCATTCAAACGATGTGAATGTGGCAAAGGAATATCATAGTTATTTCCAGTATTTTGTGATTCATTGTTGACTAGGAAAACAAACCTTATATCCCTCCTTGACATAGAGTCAGCTCTAATTTTAACATGATAAATAATGAAAATGTATTTAGTAGGCAGTTTTTGTCCACCCAGGGTGAAATATATGTCCATTATAATATTTCTTACCCCTATAAAATGAGACTTGAAATTTTGATTCGATGTTAGAAACTTCCAAAACACTTCCGTATAAGGCACATCAACCTAACCAAAGAATTTCATACTATGAATGTGTATGTGTAGAATCCAATATATAACACACTCATCTGTCCCAATTATTGACAATATACATAGAGAAAAACTTATCAAATATATATCATCATTAAGATAAGCTTCCTCCTGAGATAATTCCAAAGAAAACTCAATTTGATACTTTTGTTTAACCACTTGCTAATCAATGGTCATAGATTCATAAAAGCTAAAATTATTGCATAAAAAATCTAAAATGATGATCAATATTTCTCCATGTATAAAAAGAAATAACAAAGAACAATGGACACAAAGTCAGACCACCTTAATAGGATCCTTCCTTGTATCCTCTCCCATTCTAATACATCATGTATTTATGTCGTTCATGAACCTTAACTCCCAAAATGTTTAGAATCTATACAATTATTTTCTTCCATCAATATTGAGCATACCAATAAATCCATTCTCTTAAAGAAAAAATTGTCGTACTAATAATATACTAAGAATATGTATGCATGTGTGCTTGTTAGTGGGCTAGTGTTAAGGGAAAAAATTTTGGCAAACAAAAGGCATAATCAGAAACAGTCATCACCCACGAGGACTATAAAATAGAGTTAATCACATCATGATCCCTAATCAAATTCCTCATATTGGATTCATAGTATTTTCTCCTCATAATCTGTATCTTCTATTCTCCAACATTGGACTCCACAATATCTATTCCTTTCAATAAGAAACTTAATGAAGCCATTTTTTACTTAGAGTTATTTACACAACCCTGAACTTGAGCAACAATGGAAAGTACAAGTCGCAGAGAAAGTTATGTTATGGGTGTTGTAGTCAAGAAAGAGAGCAATTTAAGAAGTGGCTATATTAAAGTAGCAAACATAGTAAGTCAAATAAAATCATATTCCTATAATGGAGGCATCGTCAAATGGGCCTATGGAATAGGAAGGTGTAGAAAAATAACCATTTAGACATCATATTTTCTAATCATATTTTTTCCTAATGGGCTCTTGGGTTTTCTTCTCATGACCTACATCTATTTTTCTCCACACTCAAACATTAGGCTCTGTAACATCCCCTCCTTTTCTATAAGCAACCTATTGAAGCCTAGTTTACTTTTAAGTTTCGATTTATTTGTGCAACCCTTAACATGTGCAAGAATAGGAATTATAAAACACAAGGAAATATTTTCTCTAGGTGTAGTAGTTCCATAGAAATTTAAGAAGTATCTATATAAAAGAATCAAAGATAGTCAGCCATACAAAAACATAAGCTAACAATGGATGTATGGTAAGCTCAATCCAAATTCCCACTTCTTGGAAAGCAAGAAAACATCTGGGCGACATGCCAAGATATCATAGGTGCTGGGGTGTACCAACATGTGCCAAGGAGTGTTAAGGAGTGCTAGGGAAACACAAGGGAGCACTAGGTCAAAATGCATGGAAATCAATGAATATGATTTTGTGACCAGGAAAGTCAACAAGCTCTAAGTGTTCTAAGGAGAGAGTGACAAGATATTCTAGGTAGTTTCAAGGAATGCTAGAGTGCTAGGCCGACATTCCAAGATATTCTAGGTGCTAGGGTGTGCCAATGTGTGCTAGGGAGTGTTAGGGTGTGTCAAGGAAGCACTAGGTCAAAATTAATGGAAATGAACGAATAAGACAGCGTGAAAGGGAGTGTCAATGAGTTCTAGGTGTGTTAAGGAGGGAGTGACAAGGTTATATGCTAGGTAGTGACAAGGTTGTATGCTAGGTAGTTCCAAGGTATGCTAAACTACCAAGGGATATCAAGAAGTGTTAGGTTGTGCTAGTGAGTGTCAATGTATGCCAAGGAATGTAGGGGATGCTAACACATGCTACATAGTGCTAAGGCATTCTAAGACATGTTAGGTGTTATGGCATGTTAAGATGTAAATTGTGTTTCTTAGTTGTTTTATGCCCACGGTTGGGTGTGATGAGCCTTGCATTGGTAAATTTTTAAGTGGATGAGTTGATATTGGACACGAATAGCCCAAGATGAGTTACAAGTAGCTCTTAGATGAAAAAAGCATATGTTGAATTTCCACAACACGTGAGAATCTAGGTTTGGTCTTAGAATCTTTGGTAAAAATGCACTCGAGTTCCACAACACATCCACTTTGCACAAAAAAATCTACACACATCAGGGAATCAACTAGTAGACATGAATTTTTTTTATTTTTTTCAAACCCTTCATTGTTATATTACAAACTATAATAGAATAGGCTAGAGCTCCTATACCAGGGATCGTGGCACTTTATAATCACACTGAACGACACCGATACAAGGAATACAAATAGGGCTTGGTGTTAGTCCTTTGAAAAACAATCTACCTTGAACAAGAAAACCCTTGAACTAGTTACCAATGGTGGACACACACAACCCTTTCAGTCCACGTGTCCTAAACACATCTGGCAGATCCTGTTGCTTCTCATTATGCAACTCCTCAATATGCCTCTATCAATGAATTCAACTCCTTTAGGTTACTAAACTTGACTCAAAAAAAAATTCCCTCTAGCTACCTCCTTTTTCCTTCAATATCTGCAACATTTAGGGTCTTCGATCAGTTGTTCACAACTCCGTTTGTGAACAACTATTTGGTCTACTATTTTTTTCCATCATGTTGATCCAATATGACAAGTCTAGGGCTATAGACGTCAACCCCTCTCAATCCTCTATAATACAGTGAACTAAGGCTAGTTGGCTAGCCCACTTGATTGCTACTTTAGTCCTTAAAAGTATGCACATCCTCAGGCCCAATACACCTACCCTTTTACTAGTCTTGTTGTTATTCATAAGTACATGACTTAGGGATCTTCTTTGACAATCACCTAATATCCCTCCAACTGTACTAAGACTACTATCAATTTTCCTAACCACAATCAATTCTTTTACCAGTTTAGGGCCCACAACACTTCCTCAACTAGGGCTCTTCAAATCAGACACGTAATAGTTATTTGAGTCCTCTCAAAGTCACTATTCTTGTGTACTCATTTCTTTATTGTCTAATCTATGAAAAAATCTAAACTACCCCTCTTATCATCCTTCTAACAATCTGTATATTACTAAACTAGGGTCACAAATCATCCACTAACATTCCATTGACTAATTGTTTATAAGCTACTTCAGATCTCTATCCAAAACTCTATGAAAAATCCACTAAAATCAACTCCTCTTCATGTCAATCCATTCCTCATATGGCGCATTTCATTAGTTCAATCTTCTACTTAGGTTCCACCCTCCTTTGGATCTGTTATCTCCACACATACTTATGCAAACCATCTTCCATATTTGTGGTCTATATTGGAGAGATAAACCTCACTCTAAGGGTCAAGACCCCTCTTCTTCTACGTATATTTGTCATAGTCTTAAGGCCATACCTTATGGACTAAACGTGCTAGGAAATTTCCCTAACTAGGGAATTACACTTATATTCTATTTCCTTTTACAAAAATGCTTATCCACCGTTAGATAAAACAACAACTATTGTAGGTTTTATCCTCATACAGTAATTACCTGCATACAAATTCTAAAACACAAAAAATAAACAATGCGAGAGCATAACACATAAAACACATATACACAGAGATTTTTCCCTGGATCCAAAAACTGAGACTACCAGCTTGATTTTTTGTTATATTCCTTTCAATGTTACAATACATATTTATACATTCCGAAGTATCCAATACCATGGACCGAAATCCATCACATCTAAAACCATGGACCGAAAACCATCGCGCCCAAAATCATGTGTGAAAATTCATGCACAAAACCATAGGTAGGTCTTCCCAACCTAATATAGGGTCCAAAAACAAAATTTTCTAGGGCACTGCCCTAGACCCCATAAAGTGCAGTTACCTAGACCCCTCAAACCCCCTGTGACTCCCCAACACTACACAATATGCTCCCCTTCTAACCCCCCGGTTAACTACATAGGCTAGTCATGGAAAGAATATAATACAACCCAACATTCTCCCACTTGTTTTTTTCTTTCCACGGGGGGCCACAAGAGAACTTAGTCATTTATCCAGCCCTGCAATGCCCATTGTTTCTCTACACCAAGAGAACTTCTCAAAGCTCACATATTTTGTCAATGCATTTGTAGTATTCTTCAAAGTGTCCACCTTTACTAGCAACACCTTTTTGTCTTCTATCATATCCCTCACAAAGTGATAATGAACATCAGTGTGCTTTGTCTTTGAATGATATGCAGGGTCTTTGCGAAGAAAATTGCACTTTGGCTGTCACAGTCTATCCTTATAGCTCCCTATACTAACCCCATACTTGAACGCAATCTCTGCAACCAAACTGCTTGCTTGCTCGCATGAGTGGCTACCATGTATTCTAACCTTGTAGTTGATACTGCCTACAGATTGTTTCTTACTCATCTAACTGATTGCACCTCCAAATAGGTTAAACATATAACCACTTATAGATCTTCTCTAATCTAGATCTCTAGCCCAGTCTGCAACAACAAAAACACAAATATCCAACACTCTGTCCAATCCTGGTCTTCCTTGGTAGCACAAACCATAATCACTAGTGCTAAGCAAATGCCTAAAAACCCGCTTCACTGTTGTCCAATGATCCTTCCCTAGTTTTGAAATAAACCTGATCAATACTCCCACTACATGTGCAATGTATGGTCTAGTATAGACCCTCACATACATCAGGCTACCGACTGCACTTGCATATGGAACACGGGACATGTCCTCTTCCTCTTCTCATGTCTTGGGACACTGTTCAACAGATAAATTTACACCTACATGAATAGGAACCTTCACTGGTTTACTATCCTACATATTAAACCTTTGCAATATTGTCTAGACATACTTTCTCTGGTTTAACCATAGCTTCCTCTTTATCTCATCTCTTTTAATTTTCATACCCAAAATATAGTTTGCAGCACCAAGATCTTTCATGTTGAATTTGCAGGACAAATGGGTCTTCAAATCCTGGATAATTTCTTTGTCATTTCCAACCAGCAACATATCATCTACATACAAGATCAGATAAATAACACGGTCACCAATTAATTTAAAATACACACAATGATCTGCTTTGCTTCTGGTAAAGCCAAGTCCCCATATAAATGTATCAAGTTTCTGATAACACATCCTTGGTGACTGTTTTAACCCATATAGAGACTTCTTTAACTTGGATACCAATTCTTTCTTACCCTTCACTGCAAAGCCTTCAAGTTGCTTCATGTATATCTCTTCTTCCAGATCCCCGTGAAGAAATGATTACTTGACATCCATCTGTTCTACTTCAAAATCAAAAGCAAGAACAACAGATAAAAGTAATCTAATAGAAGTTACCTTGGCAACATGAGAAAAATATCACAAAATCAATTCCTGGCACCTAGGAATAACCTTTTGCTACCAATCAAGCTTTGTATTTCTCCACCTTTCCTTCTAAATTTCTCTTCTTCTTGAACACCCATTTTCTGCCAATGGGTTTCCTTCCAGCTGGCAACTCCACCAGATCCTAATCCTCATTTTTTTGCAAAGATTCCATTTCATCAACCATGTCCTCTTTCGAGATTTTTCCATCCTCTGAATCTACTGCTTCCTTCACAGTTTTGGGATCATCATTAGTAATAGATAAAGAAAAATTTGAATAGAAAGCATATGGACTATACCTTTCTGGTTTCCTTCTTTCTTGAACTGATCTGCTCACACCCGGAGTTTGTGGCTCTTCATATTATGATTCCTCCTCTAATGTAGAGTCTGATTCTTCCTCCTTTAGCTCAAACTCTATCTTCTCAGGTTCCTTTGGTTGTACTTCATGTTTAATAACATCTTTCACCTCTCTGAACACCACATCTCTGTTGTACACAACCTTCCTTGTTACTGGGTTCCAAAGCTTATAACCCTTTAAACCATCCTTATGCCCAATAAATATGCACTTTTCAAATTTACTATCCAACTTGATTCGTTTCTCCTTTGGAACATGTACATATGCATCACATCCAAATACCCTTAGATGTGAAAGAGAGGATTTCATACCAGTCCATACCTCTTGTGGAGTCTTATCCTCCAACGATGATGAAGGTGATCTGTTGACCAGGTAACATGTTGTGTTCATCGTGTTTGCCCAGAATTCTTGTCCTAACCCGACACCATTGAGCATGTTTCTTTCCCTTTCCATCAACATCTTGTTCATTCTTTCTACAACTCCATTTTGTTGAGGTGTACATGGAGTAGTCTCCTACCGTTCTATACCACATTTCTTACAGAATTCTTCAAATTCCTTGTAGCAAAACTCTCCACTGTTATCTATCCTCAACACCTTTATCTTCTTCTCTATCTGGTTTTTCACCATAGCCTTAAATTCTTTAAACCTGTCAAAGAATTTGGATTTCTTCTTAAGGAAATATCCATGTATTCCTTGAGAAGTCATCTATAAATGATATATAGTACAAAGATGTACCCAGTGATGGAACCTTCATAGGTCTAAACACATCACTATGCACAAGCTCTAATATTTGTTTCGCCTTCTTACCACCAGAGGGGAAACTCACCCGATTCTGCTTCTCATATACACAATTTTCATAGAAATAAAAATCCAAAGTGCTATTACTCATACCTTTACCATGAAGTATTCGAAGGCCCTTCTCTCCAATATGTCCAAGCCTTTGATGCCACAACATGGTCTTCTCTCCAGAGATCACTAGATTTTCTGCTCCACTTTCAAGAACCACGAAACTATTGCACCCATCAAAAGCAGTGCTACCTTGTAGCTTGTACATAGTTCCAATTTTAACTCCCCACATCAATACTAGTGCCCCTAGAACCATCTTACAGGTATCCTTCTCGAACACTATTTTTACACCTGCATCATCCAACTTGCTTATAGAAATCAGATTTTTTTCTAATGGAGGAATATGCATAACACCCAGAAGTGTTCTAACCCTTCCACCTTGCAACTTCAACTTTACTTTTCTGTGACCAATGATTCTAGCCTTCCTGTCATCCCCCAAGAAGACATTACCACCATCATATTTGTCATACTCGCAGAAATAATCTCTATGGGGAGTGAAGTGAAAGGATGCATATGATTCAATCAACCATGCCTCATGATCTACATGTGTACTTGAAGAAGCCAAGTACACATCCCCACCTTCATTTGAGGTGGTTTTCACCTCTACAGAAGGAGCATTATCGGATCCCTTTCCTTTATCAGGAGCTTTAGATTTACAGTCCCTTTTGTAGTGCTCTTCCTTTCGACATTTTCAGAACACCACCTTTATAGGTTTCCGTGGAGATTTAGATATCCCACTTGATGACTTATTTTTGTTTCTATTCTAGGATCATCCTTGTACAGGAAAGGCATCACCATTCTGGCTTTCCATACTTTTCCATCTCATTTCCTCCGTTAACAAGGATGAGTCTATTTCATCAAACTACAAGGTAGTTGCATTGCTACCTATTGCAATAACTAGACTATCCCACAAATCTAGTAGAGAACACAACAAACTGATGCACTTATCTTCATCTGAAATTTTAATATCAACAGATAATAACTGACTTACCACAATATTAAATGTGTTCAGATGCTCTGTCATCGAGTCTCCATCTTTCATCCTCGGGTTATACAACTTTTTTCGTAGGAAGAGTTTATTCACCAGAGACTTAGATTCGTACAACGTTCCTAACTTGTCCCACAAAGCCTTCTCCGTAGCTTCCCCTGATACATTCAACAATACTGAATTTGAGACACACAATTGTATTGTGCTCTTTTCCTTCTGATCAAACTTCTTCCATTCTTCATCGGAAACTCTCGTTGGTTTAGTACCTAGATCTACCGCGATCCATTGATATTTATCCACCAACAAATCCTCCATCTTGAGTTTCCACAACTCAAAACTCTGACCATTAAATTTCTCGATCTCTATCTTTCCACTACTCACCATCTTCTTTCACCACCAAAATTGATCTGAAAATCAGTCGTAAGTGATCTTAGTTAATTAATTAATTAATGAAGGTATTACAGACTCATGTGTTAGTGTGTGTCCATGTTATCTTAGGCAATGGATCGATCAGAATGCAAAATACACGGACACTGGAAAATGGAAAATAGTAAGAGAAACACAGTAAGAAAATATAAGAACACAAAAAATTAACAAGGATTTCACCTAATCCTCCTAGGCTACATCTTCGGTCCAGCCTTCAGTGGTGGCCTTTTCTTATTGTATCTTTAAAGTAGATTTTTTACAATGAGGAGCTCAATTTGAGTCTCCTAAAACAGATGATGCTTAGCAGGGTGGTTCTTTGATTCCCCAAGCCACTAGAGTGCATAGACTCTTCCTTACTAAGCCTCGACCTCAACTAGTCTTCAATGGGATGAGTCTAATTTGGTACCCAGTTCCTGACAGATATCCTCTCAGGGATTGCTTGAACCTCTCAAGCCTTCTATTTGCTCGATGCTACCTTACTCTGCAGGTTATCTCGGATCTCTATTTTCTACTTCTTGCTTATTCTCTGTTCTGTCTCTCTGTCCCATTGTCTCCTTTCTTTCTTACAGTGCTCGCTCACTTTTGCTTCACGCTCTCCTGGTCTCTGTCTCTGTCTGTTCATGGCTTAAAGCCACCTTGTCTCATGACTATTCACTTCTCCTTCCACACCTTCGGATCACCTACTGCTGTTCGCTTGGAGTTCCCTACCTCTGCATCATCACCATTGTGTAACATCTCATAGGGAAGCGACCACTTGTCCTCTCACGAACTATGCTAGCTCTTCCTCAAATGGTTTGGTATTTCAGTTATGTTGTGTAATGATTCATCCACCAACTCAGTGATAAAATTGGACTTCTAACTTTTATATGCCACAACTTAATTTTCCCTCCAGATCTGGTCATTCATTGGTTGCAATCTCCACTGTCAGTTCTGGAGCCCCCAAATCCTACGGTGTTCACTCTTTTCACGCGGTTAACTTGCTTGACCATTAGCTAGCGATGAGAGGCACTTTTCTCTCTCGTTCACTGGACACACGTCATGTAATGTATGGAATCACTCACTTTCCTGCCAAATCCACTTACTGCACAATATGCCTCTGATATTCCACCAGTTTTGGAGCGCGGGGACTGCCTTTTGCTTTAGTTCTTTCCCTATGGTTTCCCGGCTTCCCATGCGACTGAGCATTTCAAGGCTTTTTCTTCTCAAGGGGTTTTGCCCAGCAATGCATGATTAGTTCTAAGCGCTAATCGTGCATTAGAAACGACCTCCATTTTCGCATCTAGGCTTCCTAACTTCTAGTTTGCATCATGTGCGGTCTCCTTGGGCCTCATTCAATGTGCTTTGACTGAGGTCCTAGTCGTTCCTTGCTGGCTACAAACTGCCATTATCCAGAGGTCCTTCCTAATAGCTCTTTGTTCACAAGTTTTGAAGTCTATCATGATTTTGATGCATTCATAACAATTTGGGAATTTTTATGAATCCAATTTGGATCACGACTTTCCCACTGAAAAATATTTTGGACCACCAAAAGTTGGTTTTTAAGCATTAACTAAGTGAGGGTACAAGTGTCTCACTTCTCTAATCTCTATCAATTTTTCATTTCTCACCTTTGAACCCTTGAGCCCAACTCTAAGGTACTCAACATCTCCCCTACACGTCATCCTCACTTTCCTGTCCAAACTGTGTCTTCCTACAATTCATTAAGATATTCTGGTAACAGGTCATCAATAGAAGGCAATTAACTCTGCTCTTCAGGATCTTCAATTAGTGACAGTTCAAACAATCTCAATAAATCTACATTTATGACTGAGTAGATGTCCATATAAGTTGGTAGATCAAGGTGAAAAGCATTCTCACCAATCTTCTCAAGTATCTTGAAGGGTCCATACCTGATAGGATTTAGCTTTTTACCTTCACCTTGCATCTTGTTCTTGCTGATATATAGCCAAACTTGGTCACCAACCTGGAAACTGTTCTCCATCCGATGCTTGTCATGCCTTGCCTTATATTTGGCTTGGCTCTTTTCCAGCTATTCGTGTACTACTTGGTGGATCTCTTGGATCTATTCAATGAACCTTTGCCTTGTCCACATCACTGTGTCCCTAAACTGTGGTTTCTTTACCAAAGACAAAATCCAAAGGAGACCTTGGTGTCAAACCAAAACAGGTCTCGAAAGGAGATCTCTGTGTAGAAGAATGTTTTGCTTTGTTGTAAGCATGATGCACATAACATAAATGTTCATCCCAAAGCTTAGGATGCTTGCTGCAATATCCCCTGAGTAACTAGATCACTGTCCTATTAACTACTTCTATCTGGCCATCAGTTTGTGGATAGAAATTTGTGCTTTTCTTTAGTTTGAAGTCCATCAGTTCCCATGGACTTGACCAAAAATTTCCCTCAAATCGGGTGTCTCGATCAGATACAATGGAAGTGGCTAATCCAAAATGAACCCATACATGTTGAAAGAAGAGTTTTGCAGCTTGTTCAGTGTATTTGTTTATTGCAAGGTATCTAAATACACATTTTGCTGAACTTATCCACAACAACATAAAGATAATCATGACCTTTCCTAGATTTAGGCAGTCCTCCAACAAAATCCATGGAAACACTTTCCCAATGGTGAGAAGGAACTGGTAATGGAGTGTACAAGCCTAGTTTTCTATTGTTGCGCTTGCTTTTTGCACACATAGTACACCCTCTTACATATCTAGAAACTGTCTCATTCATTTTTGGCCAATAACAAAATCTTTGCAGTTGTGCAACTGTTTTACTTACCCCAAAGTGACTTGATATTAGAGAAGTGTGTGCTTCTTGATTATCTTTACTCTTTCAGTTTGTGGAATGCATAACTTCCCACAATGATATAAGAGTCGGTCCTTTACATGATAATCCAATTCTTCTACTCATTTTCCTTGACTTAAAGTTGCATACACATCTTTAAAGTCTATATCTTGAGCATATTGTTCAATGTAACTCTCATGTAACGCATAATTATGCTTAAGTATAGTAGATTCATTTATAATGGGTCTAGATAACATATCTGCAACTTTATTGTGTATGCCCTTTTTATATCTGATGACTAAATGAAACTATTGTATAAAATCCATCCATCTATAGTGTCTTGCTTGTTGTAGCTTATTTTGGGATTTTAGATATTGAAGTGGTTAATGATCAATATGTATTACTGTCTCTTTGCCCATTAAGTAATTTTTTCGCTTTTTCACACTCTGTACTAATGCATACAATTCTTTGTCATATGTAGGATAGTTAACTACTGCAGAATTAAATGTCTCAGAATGATAACATATGTTTACCATGATGTGTCAAAACTGCTCCCATGGCATAGCCGACATCCATTTGGATCTCAAATGGTCTTTGAAGATCAGGCAGTGCTAGTACAAGTGTTGTACTAATCTTTTCTTTCAAGGTGTCGAAGGCTTTATGCTGTTTGCCTCCCCACTAAAACACGTTCTTCAATCCTGTTAAAGCATGTAAGGGAGCTGCAATTAAGGAAAAGTTAGAAATGAACTTCTTCGAATATTGTGCTGCTCCTAAGAAGCTTCTAACTTCTGTAGTAGATTTGGGTTTAGGCCAGTTCAGAATGACTGCCACTTTAGAGGGATCTATCTTCAATTCACCACCCCCTACTATATGACCCAAGTAATTCAAAGATGTTTTGCCAAATTCACATTTTGAGAGTTTAATATAATTTTTTTCTCTTTTCAAAACATCTAGTGTCTTCTTAACATGCTTTAAGTGTTATTCCCACATTTTGCTAAATATTAGAATGTCATCCAGATACACAATAACAAAATCATTAAGAAAAGGTTTGAGTACATCATTCATTAATCTCATGAAAGTAGCAGGAGCATTAGTTAAGCCAAAAGGCATAACCAGCGACTCATACAATCCCTGCTTTGTTTTGAAAGTAGTCTTCCATGCATCTTATTCTGCAACTTAGACTTGATGGTATCCACTATGCAAGTCTAGCTTGGAAAAATAAACAGCTTCTTTCAATTGATCTAAAAGATCGTGATCCAAATTGGATCCATAAAAATTCTCAAAGTTTTATGACTGTATCAAAATCATGACAGACTTCAAACTTATGAACAAAGAGCTATCGTGAAGGACCTCTAGACAGTGGCAGTTTGTAGCCAGCAAGGAACGATGAGGACCTCAGTCAAAGTGTGCTGACCGAGACCCATGGAGACCGCGTAGGATGCAAAATAGTAGTTAGGAAGTCCAGATCGGAAAACGGAGGTTGTTTCTAATGCACGCTTAGTGCTTAGCACTAATCACGCATCGCTGGGCAAACCCCCTCGAGAAGGAAAAGCCCCAAAGTGCTCAATCGCATGGGAAGCCGGGAAATTGTAGGGAAAGCGCTAAAGCAAAAGGCGGTCCCCACACTCCAAAACCAGCGGAATATTGGAGGCATATTGGGCGGAAGTGGGTTTGGTAGGAGAACGAGTGATTCCATACATTGCATGACGCATGTCCATTGGATGAGAGAGAAAACTGCCTCTCGTCACGGGCTAACAGCCGAGCAAGTCAATTGCGCAATAAGAGTGAACAACGTAGGATTTGGGGGCTCCAGATATAAAAACAGAGAATGCGCTCGATGAATCACCAGATCTAGAGGGAGAATTAGGCTACGACATACAAAAATGTGAAGTCCGATTAACCACTGAATTAGCGGATGAATCATTACACAGCGTAACCGAAATACCAAACCATTTGAGGAAGAGCTAGCACAATTCATGAAAGGACAAGTGACCACTTCCTTGTGAGACGTTACATAGTGGCAATGACGCAAAGGCGGGGAACTCCAAGCAAACAGCAGCAGGCAATTCGAAGGGGCAGAAGGGGAAGCGAACAATCATGAGACAAAATGGCTTTAAGCCATGAACAGACAGAGATAGAGACCGGGAGAGCGCGAAGAGAAAGAAAGTGAGCACTGTAAGAAAGAAAGGAGATAGTGGGACAAAGAGACAGAATAGAGAATAAGCAAGAAGCAGAAAATAGAGAGTCGAGCTAACCTGCAGAGTAAGGTAGCGTAAAGAAGACAAAAGGCTTGAGAGGTTCGAGCAATCCCTAAGAGGATATTTGTTGGGAACTTGGTACCAAATTGAACTCATCCCATTCAAGGCTAGTTGAGGTCAAGACTTAGTAAGGAAGAGTCTGTGCACTCTAGTGGTTTGGGGAATCCAAGAACCACCCTGCTAAGCATCATCTATTTTAGGAGACTCAAATTGAGCTCCTCATGTAAAACCTCCGCTTAAAAGATACAATAAGAAAAGGCCACCATTGAAAGCTAAACCAGAGACGTAGCCTAGGAGGATTGGGTGAACTCCTTGTTAATTTGTTGTGTTCATGTATTTGCTTGCTGTGTTTCTCTTAATGTTTTCCATTTTCCAGTTTCTGTGCATTTTACAATCTGATCGATCTGTTGCCTAAGATAACATAGACACACACCAACACATGAGTCTATAATACCTTCATTCATTCATTAATTAACTAAGATCACTTACGATTGATTTTCAGATTAAGAATTGATATTGCAGATCTCCCACTGAGTAGGGTCTACCGCAGGCTTGGGTGAAACCCCTCAGCATCAAAGGCATCCCCTTGAAGCCTAAACATCTCCAATACCAAATGTAGGTTTTAACCCTGTACAGAAATTACTTCCATATGAATTCTAAAACACAGAAAATAAACAATGCGAGAGCATAACACATAAAACACATATACACAGAGACTTTCCCCTGGATCCCAAAACTGGGACTACTAGCTTGATTTTTCATTATATTCCTTTCAATGTCACAATACATATTTATACATGCTAAACATCGAATACCATGGACCAAAAACCATCGCGTCCAAAACCATGTGTGAAAAATCATGCAAGAAACCATAGGTAGGTCCGCCCAGCCTAATATAGGGTCCGAAAACTAAATAGAGTGGGGTTACCTGCACCCCTTGAACCCCTTTTGACTCCCCCCTACTACGCATTCAGTGCAATAAGGGGGGACTTTACCCCCCTTCTAACCCCCTAGTTAACTACATGGGATACTCATGGAAAGAATATAACACAACCCAAAAAGTATTGCCTTCATAAGAGACTCAACCTAGCTCATATCGATCCATTGATTTTGGGAATTTATTTGATTGAATCTGGACCTGAACTTCAGATCTATATGACCCTCAAACTATAGTTACCTCATTTAATATTACACCTGCCGCTACTTCTGTTCTGGCCCTATATTCTAGTGCAGGCCCTCCTCCATTTGTGTTGGTCTTTATCACATACCTTGCAACCTACTAACCACCAGAAGACAAGGTATCAACCCTCTCTGCTATTTCAGAATTTGATGTGGCCTTCACACAAAAACACCAGTGAAATTTCATGCCCAAATTCTCATGAGCCGCCTCTCTTGAGCTCTATATACCAAAAGAGAACCAACAGTATGTCATTCCTAGCTCGAACCCATTAAGGTATGTGACATTATTGTGAACCCTCACATGATGATCTTTCTCTTGGTGTATGATCATGGCCTCCCTTTAGAAACCCTTACTCATCCCTCTAATTCAATTTACTTTACAACTACATCTCTCCTGGTCTCCTTGATCAAATGAGCTCCTTCTCACTTGATGTTCTTTCCTTCATACTAATGCCCACTTAAATAGCATTTCCTAGCTATGCCTCTTAGGAACCCTATGGAACTTACAAGTTTTATCCACTTAGACCTTAGGAAATATTAATTTTCCTTTTTAATTTTCTTTTTTGATTTTAAACCCCATCTTTGGTCCAAAACCCATTTTCTTGGGTTCTTTTCCCACAAATCCTTCTGTGACCAAACTCTCAAACACCCATCTCACTAGGCTTGTGGAGTACCTCCTAAGCTACACAATTCAACAACATAGTCTAGTTGTAGTAATCATAAATTGTTCAAGCTCGTGTAGTCAAGAAAGGACTTGGTTAGGTTCCCAAGTTGCAAAATAAGTAACGGTAGTTGTGACGGCATGCTAGCCAAGGAGGGTCAGGGCATAACAAGGAACGAAAAAGTGTGCTAACACATGGAAAACAATATCAATGTATGTTGAGGAGTGTGAGGGAGTGTCGAGGCATCACAATGGAGATCTGGGTCAAAATGCATGGAAATGAACAAATAAGAGTGTGTGTCAGAGAGTGTCAATGAATTCAATTGTGCCAAGGATGAAGTGTGTTAGGAGAAGTTCATAATAGGATTTTCAAGAGGCAATCCTATGGTTGTGATAAGGGTCTTGACAGAGAATTTGTAGAGAAAGGGAGACTTTGTTCTAGGCACATAAATGTTTTTCCTTTAGGTATTATTTGTATATGACATGTGGCACAGTTTGGCCAAATTCTAGTGTTTTTAACTATTTTAGCAACTTCATATTGTACATTGTTTTGTATAAGTTTTGGGACACTCAAATTGTGCCGAATTATATCGTGTGTGTCTTCTGCATCTTGTGTTTCTTGCAAACTCTTAGTTAATTCTCTATTGTTTATATGAAATCAACATACATGTGAAATATTAGTTGTGTAAGCTATGTTCTTTAGTTGTTTTATGGCCATGGCTAGATGTGACCCTTGTCTTGGTAAGTTATTAAGTGGGACAAGTTGAGCTTGGACATGAGTGGCCTAAGATGAGTTATAGGTAGTTCTTAGGTGAATAAGGAACGATATACTTGTAATGGGCGCAATTGGTCAAGTTATTACAGTTGAAGTAGGCCAATGTCACATGAACTACAGTAGCTAAAGATTTGACTCAGTTCCCTATTCATGAAAACAATGTAATGCTAGTTGTGAGAGTTTGAGTGCCAAGGCGTGCTAGGGAATACTAACATGTTCCAAATAGTGCGAAGGCATGTAAAATATGCTAAAATGTGCTAAGTGCTAATGCATGCCAATATGTGCAAGGGTGTCACAATACATGCGAGGGATTTTCAAGACAACAAAAAGGAGAAACAAATTAAACTACAAGGAAATGAGCACACAAGAGGGTATATAAGTCATCAGTTTACCTTTTCCAAGATGGCCATGCTAGGAACACAAACATTAAGTGCCAAGTATTAGTGCATTCTAAGTTCCAAATATTCCTCTCTTACTTCTCATATACTTTCCAATAGTTGATCTCAAATAAATTTAATATTAAGCCATGCCAAAGCATACCAGGCATCTTAACAAATGCTAGACATGTTAAGACTTGCCAAGCACCAACACGTGGAAAGTGCCAATGTGTGTTAGGGAATGACACACATGTTATGAAATGGTAGGGCATGTTGAAGAGTGCTAAGGTGTGTCATAGAGTGATAATGCATGTTGAGGAGTGTTAGGGAGTACTAGAAAAACACAAGGGAGCACTAGGTCAAAATGCATGGAAGTGAATGAATATGAGGGTGCACGAGGGAGTGTCAACGAGTGTTGACTGGCATGCCAAGGAGGGAATGACAAGGTATGCTAAGCACTGGTAATACATGCTAGGTAATATCAGAGCATGTCAAGAAGTGTCAGGGTGCACGAGGGAGTTCCAGTGTGTGTTAACATGTTCCAAGTAGTACCAAGGCATGCCAAGACATGAAAGATGCTAAGGCATTCTAGGATGTGAAGGGTGCTAAGGTATACACTTTGTCCTAGATTTAAACAATATATATTTTTTCCAACTGAAATTAAATATAGAATTCTTAATTTCTCTATGTTTAACTGATTTTGAACCTTTTTCCTCCCTATCACTCCATCAAGCTTTGAAGATCCAATAGTCTACCTAGCCTGCCCTGTTATTTTTGATATCATATTTATGCACTTGATCACTCTAAGACTTTGACTCCATTTCCCAATGGCCTTACCTTGTAGCCTCAACCAAACAATTCAAAAAACCAAATTTTGAACCTTATATCTAGCCTAAAATCCCACTGCAAATAAATCCAAATCTGATAGAGAGATCCCTCTCTGAGTTTATAAGGGCTAGATTCTAAACATAAAAGTGGTTTTTTGGTTACCTCTATATTTCTTCCATAGCCTTAAAAAATTATGGAGTGATAAAAAGACCAATTGAGGAGTTCATTATTAAAAATGAATTCATTTAAAAATGTGCAAAAAGGAGATCCCCCATCCAGGACAAGTACCAGTCGCTATTCAGAGAAAACATGCAATTAAAAATGGAAATTACTAAGTTGAGGAGACAAGTATTACGCTTGCGGAGACAATGGAGAAAGAAAAAGAGGAATGCTGGCCAATCTGTCGTGATTCCTGAAGCTAAAAATAATTCAAGATTAGTATGGATAGAAGATAGTTTAATGACCTCGAGATCCACACATAATGAGTCATTTCTACATTTGATTAAGGCTCGGGAGTTTCTGCTGACCACCAAGATTCAGAAATGGAAAACCATTATGTCTCTTTCAAAGATCACTAGGAAGAAGTGAAAGGAATTTGGGAACAAGAAGCAAGAGTCATGGCTGATCATGTCACCCAAATCGAGAAAGATAAGAATAAACAAGAAAAATAACAAAAAAATATTGAGGAATTACAAGAGAAAGTGCAATTACTGAAGGCTAACAAGGATGAAATGTTCGCCCTAATGCAACAGGTAATGGTCTGCCGATGTCCTTCTAATAGCTATTCTTTATTTCTTCTTGACAAATATTTGTTTCTACGTCTAGAGAGTACCCACTAGAAAATTAGCTAGGACATAGAAGATCCTATGAAATTCATGTGGATCATGAGAGCTCACAAGCTATTGAACCAACACTTGATGTGAAAACTCTATATTCACAATTATATCCAGGAGAATGAATAGTCGTTCAATCGAGTTCCATAGGTGGGAGACATTCAACTAAGAGCATTTACTTCCTTCATGATAAATCAAGTTAAATGGAACAAAGCCTTCATCACATTCAAAGAGAATCAAGAAAATCGGCCACCTGTGATCACAATGGAAGATTGTCAATCAATGGACATTTATAACAAACATCACACCCTTTTTCATCTGGAAGGATGAAAGGACCAGATGTTGACAACACATAAATGGGGCAGTGACATGTGTACAAGGTAGATCCTTACTTGTCAGAAGGAAGCCCAGGATGCTTGCCAGAGATGATGGATGTTTTCATCATCAACAGTGAGGGTACATGAACCTTTTGGGGACCCTATTTTTTCTCAAGGTTTGGAGTGAATTCTGTGGTATAGCGCGTACATATGAAATTGTGGGATCTGATGGATAGGTTTGAGATTTCAATTTCACATTATTTGGCTACCCTCTGAGTAGTACACACCAGCCTATGTGACTGTAGAAGATTGGTGGAAGGACACTATTTGTACTGATGGCTTCAAAATTCCCATGATATATATAGCCATGAGTTATGACCTTACATAGCTTCATTCCAACCACAGTGGTTCCAACCTAGACCTGTGCAGAAAATGAGCTAGATGAGGACATGCAGAAAAGCTAGTTTGGGGGAGATTTTGGTCGCTAAATTTTCCTACATTTTACCTACCTTTTTACCTCTTTCCTTCACATATTTCATGTCCTTGAAAATTTAATTTGTATCTCGAGCAACAAAGGTATATCTATTTTTCATGTCTTGGTGAATTATTAATCAATGAAGCATAGTCCTAGGGGAGCATTTCTTATGTGACTTGCTAACCCATGTTTCTTTGCAAATTTGAAAGGATGGTGATCAGAAGACTATAATTAAGTGTATAGTTATTAATGAGCTTGTAGCGCAATCAGAAGATGTTGGTTGTAATGATGATTCAACAAAAAGATTTTGTTGGACCAATATATTTTTTATCTTCATATTTTGTTTACGTCTCAATGATCCCTGTGTATTTGTAGGAAGAAATTTTCCATAATATTTGGATATCATTGATACTATCTTTGTAATATTGAATTTATAAGAACGATTACGAGACTGGAAAATCTAGCTACGACTAAAGAGAGACACAAGATTTCTCAGCATGTAACATCAAGCTTCTGTAATTTTAGTTTTATTAATGCAATCCCAATATTCTGAGTATTCATTAGTTTTTTATCTTTTTCCATAGCCCTGATGAGGGATTTTTGCCAACTCTCCCGAAGATGTTGTTGGATTAGTGGTGTGCATAGATTTATTTCTATTATGTTTATTTCTTTGTCGCTATAATGATTCTTTAAGTTTTGTTGTTGTGAATCCTAACTTGTTGTTACTCTGATTGCTCTTATTTTTATTGCTTGTTGTTACACATTGTTATGTTGTTGATTGAATACTTAATGTTGGGTAGGGAAACTCTGTCCTGCATAGACCTTGCATGGTAGCCTTGAAATAACCATACAAGCCCCAGGTTGAAAATTAATGTGGGAAAAGGGTAAATTCTATAATTAATATCTGAACACCAACAAGTGGATGCATATTTACGAGAATGATCCAGAATTTGACAACACATAGAAAACACTCATGGAAGGTAAGAAAGTTCAAAATTTTCAAATCTAGGATTCATTGTTATGCGACTAGGATACATATGTGTTCCTTTAAGTGATTGTGCCAATATGATTTGGGAGGCATACTACAGTCGGGTCACTAGACATTTCGGAGTAGAGAAATAATGGCAATACTGCAGAAGTATTTTTATTGGCCAAACCTTCGTCAGGATATTGGGAGGTACTTGGAATCATGCATTGTCTGCACTATTTCCAAACCGAACATCAAGAAGTAAGGCTTATATACTCCTCTGCCTACTCCTAGATGACCTTGGGAATCCATCTCCATGGATTACATGTCAGGCCTTCCTTCTACAAGAATAGAAATGACTGTTTTTTTGTGCTTCTCGATAGATTTTATAAGATGGCCATTATGGGGGCCTGCAAGAAGAGTATCACAATAGAGGCCACTGCTAAGCTCTTATTTGAGCGAGTGTGGTTACAATTTGGGATACCATAGTCCATTGTCTCTGATCAGGAAAACATATTCCTAAGTGAATTTTGGTCAAGTCTTTGGTCGATGTTGGATACCAAACTGACTAACCCCACAATTTTCCATGCCCAAACTGATGGCCAAACAAAAGTCGTCAACATGATGATAATAATAATTATGTGCATGTACAACTTGAAGAATCCATGCACATGGGATGAAAGCATCCCCTATGTCCACCATAGCTACAATGGAGCTCTCCACAACCCCTTTTAGTCAGGGCTAGTATTTCAGCCATTATGTCCCATTGATGTGACCATACCATTTTCGACTACTCAAGCATATTCGGTTCATGTCCAATCCAAAGCCAAAAGGGCTAACAACTTCATTGATAATGTTCAACACATCTGTAAGTTGGTACAAGATATACTGGATTAAGCCAATGCTAAGTACAAGAAACACCATGATCAATATCAAGTGTTGCAAAAGTTCTAGGTGGGTGGCAAAATTTGGCTACATTTGCAAAATGACCACCTCAGTGGACCCCATCACAAGATTTTCCTAATCTGATATGGGCCATACATCATCACCAAGGTTTTACAGGTCAATGCCTATGAGCTCAACATTCCACCATTCCTTGGTCTGCACCAGTGTTCAATATAGACCACCTTCGGCCATACTTTCCACCATTGTTGGACACATCTGACATTGCAGAACAACTCACACCATAAAGCTAAACCTAGACTGCATGAAACATGCCACAACTTATCAGATCCTGGACACACATATCAAGGACACTCACTAGTAGAATATCCAACTGTATCGGGTTGTGAAATTTATCCAATGCCTATAGCAAGGCAAGTGGCTCACCAGCGACCAAGTTCAGCAGAAGTTTCCCGATATCATGGAGGCACCTAATGCAATGGGGACCATTACTTCCTTAGGGAGGAGGACTGATCCATGTGTATATTGGTGGCCACCCTCCTATTCCACTTGGACTGCCAACACTGTCTCTTTTATTTTTTCATTTTCCTTAATTATAGCACAATTACAATTTTTGGCAGTTTTTTGGGTTGTGAACTTCCGTAGCCATTTTGAGGCCCTAAATGACTTTTTTGGGGGAAACAGAGAGACAAACAATTCCATAGGAATATCACCTATTTTTTTCAGCCTCCTCTTTGAGATCTTTGAAATGGGGTATTATGATAGCCAAATAGAGATCGTACTCCAAAGTTACAACCCAGGGAAAACTATGTACCAATTTACCCAAATGGGGCGCACAATTTTTGTGCTTCATCTCCTAGGGTTAGGTTTTTGGATGTTTATGATTTTCCATTGTTTCTCAATAATTAATAGGCCTTAGAGCCTCATTTTAACACAGTTGAGAGGCATGTAGCCACCACATTTCTTCTGAGAGATAAGGTACCATTTTTCGAGGTAGTTTATTTCCATTTTGTTTGTAAGCATATTTCAATATTCTAATATTAATCAAACAAAGTGTTATTTATGTTGCATTTCTATCTTTATGGCTATTTTTGGAATTTTTTGTGTTCCTTTATAAGTTGAGATCAATATATATTTGCATCTTCTTTAATTTTTTTGAAGCTCAAATTGGTGAGATAGTTATTGATCCTAGTATACCAAGCATGGGGCAATAGTTTGAGACTGTACAATGCTTGCTTGAGTCTACACGCATGGGATACCCGATCAAATGTCTCAGAACCTTCTGGTTCCTTGATGTAAACCTCCTCCATAATAACCACATTAAGAAATGTTGTTTTTACATCCATATGGTGGATCTTCCACCCCAGCTGTGAAGCCAAAGCAAAAATGATCTAATGGATGAGTAATTTGCTACAAGAGGAAAGGTCTCCTCATAGTAAATTTCCTCAACTTGAGATTAACCCATGGCCACAAATATGGTCTTATATTTATCTATGCTTCCATTTTCTACCTTCTTTACCTTGAAGACCCATCTTGAACCCACAACTGATTTATATGCTTGTCTTGGGATCACTTCCCAAACACTATTCTTTATAATGGATTTGTATTCCTCCACCATTTCATCAACCCATACAAGTTTCTTTACTACTTCCTCAAAATAGGATGGCTCAGTATCTACAATTTCAACCACTAGAGCCATGTATCTAGTGTACAGATCTCATGACCTTCTTTGCCTATGCAAATTTGAAGGAGCACCCACATTATCCCTCACATCCTACACAATTCTATCAACTTCCCTGGTCCTTTTCATTCCTTCTCTCGATGGTTCTTTTTTAGTAGCCATCTCCACTCACTTCTCCTTAATTTGTGGTTTCTCTATGACTTCTTGAGGCTCCTCCTTTGGAGCTAAAATCTCTCCTTTTTTTTGGATATGAAGCTCCCTCTCAAGAAAGCACTACATCACTTTCTCCTCATCAAATTTTACATCCCTTCACACAACAAGACTTTTGAGGGATGGAAAGTACACACAATAGTTGTGAGGAGTTTTTGTGTAACCCAAAAATACCCCCAATTCTGTTTTCAATTCAAGCTTATTCCTTTATTCTTTGGAGACATGGCAGTAAATAGAGGCTCAAAAAATCTCGAAGTGCAACACATTCGACTTTCTCCCCGAGAAAGCATCCTCAAGTGTAATCATGCCAAGAATCGAATGAGGACTCTGGTTTTACAAATAGATTGTTATATTGCATGCCTCTACCCACAAATGTAGTGGTAGGCCTTGGTCATGCAACATCACCCTCGTTTCTCCCACAATGGTACTTTCTCTTAGACACCCATTCTGTTGTGGGTGGTGGGGTGTTATTAACTCTCATCAAGTGCCTTCCTTCATACATATGTTTTGAATTTATTCATTACGCACTCACATCCCTTATCATTCTTGAGATCATCCTAGTTTCTTTCTCAACAAGTGCCTTCAATTCTACGAATGTGGAGAATTTCATATTTCCTCCACATGAAGAATATCCAACAATTTCATGAGAAGTCATCAATAAAAATGACAAAATATTTGTGTCTAGTAGTGGAGGCTATCAAGAAATGTCCATAGACATTAGAGTGGATCATTTTTATGACTGAATGTGCTTTGCTATCCCAATAATGGAACGTGGGTTCTGTGTACTTCCCCAAGGTACATCCTTTTCATACATCATGTTTCTCAAGTTCTCCTTTGGGGATGCCTATGGTAATTTTTTGCATATTATTGAGTGCACCATGATGAAAGTGGACAAGTCTTCTATGGATAAGTTGACTGACATCACAGTTGTGCACCTTCTCCACCTTAGTGCTTAATATATCATTGTCCTCCACATCGAGATTATACAAGTTCTTCACATGAACCCCCATATGCATCACCTCTCCCATGGCTATGTGTCTTAGGAATTATTTTCCTTTTCTAAATATTGTATCATAACAACGGTCTTCCAAAACTGAAACAAAGATGAGGTTTTCCTATAGGCTTGGAATGAACATGACACCCTTGAGCCTGAGATGGGAGGCTGACTCCCTCTGAAAGATGACTGTACCAACATGAGTCACATTGTACCTTCCATCATCCCCTAACTAAATGTGCATCTACAAATCATTTTCTTCAAGGTCACTCAAAAACTCTCTACACCCTATCATGTGGAATGATGCACTGAAGTCCAAGTACGAAATTCTCCCCATCAATGTGTTGTACATCCATGCGATAAGGATAAATTCAAGCTCGTACCCTGGAGCTGAAGCTTCACCTACTCCTCCTCCTAAGGTATTCTTGCTTTCCGTTTTGTGTGGGAAATTCATAGCATATTACTTGAATTCATGACAATGAAAGCATTTCATTTTGGACGAATATTTATTCTTTCCCCCTTAGCTAGACTCCAGTTTATATTGAGATTTATTCCCTTTTCCCTTCTTTCCATTTCCAACCAATGCAAAGTTTTCTTCATCCTGACCCTTGGATGCAGTATGA
Organism: Pinus taeda; assembly: GCA_000404065.3. Classification (NCBI taxonomy): domain Eukaryota; kingdom Viridiplantae; phylum Streptophyta; class Pinopsida; order Pinales; family Pinaceae; genus Pinus; species Pinus taeda. The sequence goes on from APFE030966846.1 coordinate 56,143, forward strand.
TCTTTGGTATTTTTCCTTATTTCCTCCTATATTGAATCAGACCATAAGCTTTCCGAGTTCAATAATTTCTCCCTCATTTTCACTGAATCTTGGTAGTTATGCCGACTCTTGTAAAGGCCTAGTATTGTTAGGCTTATCAACTCATCTTTGGAAACATTAACACCAACCCTACTAAGTTCATCATGAACTTATGTGAACCGACTCAAATACTGCAGAATAGTGCCATTCCTCTGCATCTTGATATTTTGAAGTTTATCCTTGAGCGCTAGCTTCATGTGGTCAATGCTATTCTTGAACAATTATGTGAGTGCTTTCCACATTGCGAATGAAGTTTATTTTCCATGGGTATTTGAGACAATGTGATCCCATACTCCCTCCAAGATTATTCTCCTCTCCTTGGCTACATATTTCTTTAACCGAGAAAGGTTTTGGGTATCATATGCTTGTGGTTTTGCAACATCTATCTTGATGTATTCCAGTAATCCATTGGCATCCAATACTTCCTCCATGTGATCCTTCCATGCGATGAAATTAGAGCTACCCTCCTTTTGTGACCACAACCACCACCCTATTAAAACCTTCCTTGGTAGCAATTTTGAATGGGTCCCCTAGAAGTTTGATCATTCACCTCCCTGAATGATCTTTTTCATCCCAAGGATTTTAGCTCTCTGCCATATGATTCATCCATAAACCTCTCTAGACCTTCATCCATTTCCTTCATCGGGACTTTTCAATCCCCATAAACCTTCATGGTGCTCTATGCCAATGCACACAACCAACCCCTCACTCTTTATCATGGTTGTATTTGAATTCAAGCCATGAAACCTTCCATCGCTTCCTTATTCCCATTATAACCCTTTACAATGTACTGCTTCACGAACATGCATAACTTACCCTTTTTTTTATTTATCGCAATCAATATTGCCACACAATGAGCACCATGAGGCACTGGGCCTAACAACATTATCAGCCACCTTATACATATATTTTGAGTTTGGGGCCCCATCGCGTATCGCAATCGGTGGGGTCCCAGGGATTATATATAAGGCACACCATTATATACTAGACCTGACAATGATTATAGAGGGAGGGGTATAATATTTGAAGTCTGGCTCTATGGCTCAGCCACAAGGTTTTCTCGTTTTTTTCCATGTTTTTTTATAATACGTTGGGGTCTGGGTTTTTCAAAGGAGAGTCATACGTTGCGGACCCGCCGAGACTATTAAGTGCAACATATATATATTTTAGGTCCAGAGCCCCATCACATATCGCAATCAGGCTCCAACGGAACCCCAGGCCTATTCACCCACTATTGAAACATTGTGATGCGATATGGTGGACCCGTAGGTACTATTAAGATATATATATATATATATATATATATATATATATATAATATATATATATATATATAATATATATATATATATATATATATATATATTTCTGGTCCTCTTTCCCCAATCACTTATCTCAATCGGCGAAGCCCGGAGGTTATGCATTATGCAAAGGAGCAATATGGCGGACCCGACGATAATTATATGCCCATGTCCATAATTTTTCAAGTTCAGCCTTATGCCCGGTCACGGGTTTTCCTATGTATTCCCTTGTATTTTCGATAAAACGTTCCTATATCGATTCTCAAAGGAGAGTTTTATAAGGCAGACCCGAAAGGATTATTAGCCCATCTCATATGTATTTTGGGTCCGCCTCCCCAATCGCTTATCGTAGTTGGTAGAGTTCATTGTTTATACATAAAGAAATTTGTGACATGGCAGGCGTGCTGATAATTATAGGCTTGGGTATATAATATTTGAAGTCCAGCCTTATGGCCCGCTCACGGGTTTTCCCTTATTCTCCTATGTATTCGATAAAATGTTGTGGTTCCAACTTTTAAAAGAAAATCTGGTAAAGTGAATGGTCTACCTATAGAAGCGTTGTAAATGGATTCTTGAATGATAATGAGTATTATGGGCAATGGGAATAGATGTTATAATAGGTTCAATGACTTAGTAATCATGGTTTCTCTGGATTGTGAGATTAGTAGAAATGGTGGTTGAATGCAAGGTTTACTTAGAAGCATGTTTGGCATATTTTTCATAATCATAGCTAATAAGAATTTTCTCTGCAGGTGAGGAGTCAAGGATACATAAGAGGATTCGAAGAATCCATATATGTGGATGTGTCATTTAAAGAGGTAGCCTTAGGCATTTTCGATCGAGTTCCATGCGTTTCTTGTGTATTCCGAGAGTGAAATTGACCCAGGTTTCATCATGAAGAGATGACGCATAGTCATCCTCTTCTAACCAACATCTATTCATTTCCCTAGGAAATGAAGTTATCTAGTGATAGGAAATGCCTTCTATGTGTCATCAGTGACACCGATTGTTCTACATTTGTGTATACTGATCTGTATATTGAAAAGAATAGGGGGAAGACCAAAAGTCATTCCTAGCTGCATAAGTATTACCTCCGAAGATGAGAGAGGGGCTTTTTGTTTGGAGAGAACAGATTTGATTTATTGTGAATAAAGGAGTCTGTTTGGATCAAGAAGGAGCTTGTTGTGTCAAATTGATTTCCCTTTTCTGTCATATGTTTAGAATCAGTGTGTTGTTGCTAGCATAAAGATAAATTGATTTGCTTTGTGCATATTGATAACAAGTAGTTCAATGTTATTCCTGGAAATTTTAATATAATTCAATAGCATTGTTAATTCATGAAAGGTTGTTGATTCGAGACTTTGTTAAACATCAATTGCAAGTGTTACTTGTATGGAAAGGAATGTGTATTCATGTATAAGTAATTGTATTGCAATTAGGATTTAATACAACTTTGTTCTTATGTGAACCAATAATTAATTCATTTGGACTTGGAATATATGCATGATGTTTAACCTCTCTTTTGTTATGCTCCTACAGGATATATAAGGATAGTTTGGACTAGGTTAGAGTAGTTAAGAGTAGTGTAGATAGGATTTATGCATATAGGTTAGTTGTTTCTTTTGTTGATTTAATTGAAGTCTTCCTCAGGGAAGAAATCTCTCAACACCTATAACAGTTCACGAGGTCCCTTAAAACCCATTGGAGCTAGCCATTCCAAATGAAAGCAGGTCTAATTGGGGCCTGCGATCAGGTTAGTTCCCCTTGTTGGCACAGTGAACATTTTCCATGTCAACAAATTGGCGCTAGAAGGAGGGCTTGAACTGCCGTTCACAGCTTTTCAAGATTTCATCTATAAATGCCACACATGGATTCAAAAGGGTTAATGTATGGATCATAAAGGTCTAAAATGTCATTCCACCCATTGGGAAGAGCCTCATTTCGAAGAAATAGAGATCCCTCTTAGTGTCGTGTCTGGATCACCCAAGGAAGAGAGATTGTGGGAGTACCTTGTCGCTCAGGAACAACCAGTCAGAAGACTTACTCGGGCTTACGTTCATTCCCTATCACAGCTCCCTATCTTTCAGGCTTTACCTCCAATAGCAAAAGGAAAGTCGAGCGTCTATCACATAAACAAAGAGACATCTGCAACCCCTTCTCTTGAAGATATTGTGCTAGATTATTTGCAAAGTGTCGACTCTCCTTGGGAGGAAATTCTTGAGGATCCCCTATCTGAAGGAAATCCTTGTCATGATTTGGAAAATCCTAATGAAGAAACCCTCAACCAAAACCTCCATAGGCTAATGTTCCTCCTCCAGGTGGGAATAAATCCACACCTCTTCTAGGAGCACTCCCTCCCTGGCTTGCACAGGATGCCGTAGCGGTACCTGAGTAGCAACATCCCTTGCCCAAGAACGCAGAAAGAGTGCTGCCTAATTTCGACCCTGAGTGGGGAGATACTATTGATAACCATATTCACTCTTTCTTCCTAGTCCTGTGCGTGTTAGGGGTAGCCAATGAGGATGTGTTATGCCGCTTATTCCCTTTTACTCTGATTGGTGTGGCCTCCACATGGTACTTTAGCTTGAGAATAGGATTAATCACCTCATGGGGTGCCTTTCAGTAGGCCTTTTTAGACAAGTTTGGTGATGAAAAAACACCTATGGCCTTAGTTTTAGAACTATCCTATTTAAAAATGGAAGCCAAAGAAAAGGTCATGGATTTCAAAATTCGATTCAACGCTTTATTCAATAGAATCCTGGCTAACGCTAGACCTACTGATGATGTGCTCATGGAATTTTACATCACTGCTCTCCCTGTCCCTACTACGATGTGGGTGAAGATAAGTAATGCACAAACCTTACAAGGTGCAATCGATGAAGCAATAAAAGTTGAGAATGGAATGATTAGCCTCACAACATGTCATCATGCAACCAAAGGGAATAAATCCTCTCAGTCATCCAAGAAGAATAATGGGAGTGATAACAAAGTGGTTGAGGGCAAAGAAATGGACACTAGAGATGTGGAAGGTATGCATCGAATCATAAATAAACTGACAAACATAGTCATTGATATGAAAAGGAATTCTAGAGAGATTGGAGGAGAGTATAACAATAGAAAACCCTTCAGACCATTCTATCGCAAGAAGACAAAAGGTGGTCATGGTCAATTATGTTTCTTGCTCCACCCAATGAAGGGAACCTAAATATGGGAGAGCTGGCTCTTATCGGATCACTCCTTAACAAAGAAGAACCCATAGTGGAGCTGGACTGGGAACAAGAAAGTGAGGAAGAATACCAAGTAGAAGAGCCCTTGGATGAATAATCTCAAATCAATGTACTATGGGATTTCTATACAAATGAGCATGATGACGATGAAGAAGATAGCATGGTAGAAATCCACACTAATGAAATCCACACATGAAGTAAGGGGCCACTTGTAGGTGTGATGAAGCCTGTAGACCAAACAAAGAAATATGTTCACCCTGTAAAGGCATCTACTCCCAAAATTCCTGTTGAGAAGGGTAGACCTAGTGGTGAGCCCAAAAACACTCCAGTTGCAAACTATCCATAAAAAGAGAATACATCTCCGACTGCAATGAAGGTGACTCAAAATGGCAAAATCCCACCTAAGAATGGAAAAACCATTATGTTTACTCTACCCTACTCTATTTACAACATTTATTACAACATTGTAGATGATCTTAAGAAATCTAGGGCTAATATCACATATTTTGATTTTCTAAAATTAACGCAATAAAGAGATTTTCTCTTAAAATCTATGAATGAGTGGAACCACAAAACTCCCACCATACCAAGCAGCCAAACCAAGAGGTCAGTGTCCAGACCTGTTAGTGCCCTAGTATAGCCCAAACACCATCAGCTCGAAGCCACTCTATCTAAAATGAATAAAAAACCCCAATATGCCAGTGCAGCCATGATAGGGAGGAAATCAAAATCCATGACTCCACCTTTCCTTATCACATTTGAAATCCTCAACCTGAACGTACACAATGGCTTGGTAGATTCCAATGCCTCATCCACTATGATGCCTTACACTATTGGTAAACGAATGCATGTAATACCCGAGAAAATTGGGACTCGAATTATGCAATTAGATAGGACAAATGTGAAAGTAATTATGGAATTGAAAGATGTGTTGATTCAGATGGCTGCTAAACCACAATACACACAAGTCATTGATATAGTGGTAGTTGATATACCTGATTCTTATGGAATGCTTCTTAGTAGGGATTGGTCAACAAAACTCAATGGATATTTTTCAACTGATTGGTCCCATCTTTTGCTACCTCAGAAGGGAAAGGGTAATATGCTGAGAGTTGATCGTGAAAGATACATGAATTATGTGGTGATGGAATTAAACGACCCCAATGAACCTGTAATGTTCACCAACTCTATCCTTGGGAATTATAGTTTCAATGTTTGTACCATGGAAACCTATTTTGGAGAATTACATGTAGAAACAATTGAAGAAACTGCAATAAACACATGGTTGGAAGCTCTCCCCTGTAGTCCAATTGATGAACCACCCTGTAATATAGTAGATGATAGAACATGTTTCACACTCTATTTTGATGGCTCTAACCGCCTTGAAGGTGCAGGTGCTGGGAACATTCTTATTGACCCACAAGGGAACCAACATCTGATAGCGAGCTGATTGGAGCTTGCGTACACCAACAACATGGCAGAATATGAAGGCTTGTTGCAGGGCATGAAAAAAGCCATCGATCTGAAGGTTAAAAATCTTAAAGTTTTTGGTGATTTCCCGTATAATTGTGGACTATGTAAGGAAAAGGATACACTGCAATGCGCCACACTTGGTAAGGTACCAGCATGAGGTATGGATCTTAATTGATAGTTTTAATTCTTTTAATATCACATACATACCTCGAGAGCAAAACCAAGATGTTGATCTGATGGCTGGTACGACTGCAAAACTTTTTCCTGATTTTAGATTAAAGAAGAATAAATGCTATGTTGAATTGATTTTCAAACCTTCCATACCTGATAACATCTCAAATTGGCAGGCATCGAAGGTGATGAGTAGATCCTTGAGCTCCTACATTGCGAGAAGACATTCAAAAATGCACTCATTGATGAAAAAGAGCATGATAGGCTTCTGAATGATAGTGAAGACAAGGTAACATCTTTCATGGAGAAATTCATCGTGAATAGGTTTGGCATCCCTGATGTTCTCATGTTTGATAATGCTTCTTATTTCTCATCACTAAAGTTGACCTAATTTGCTATCAATAAATAAATTCGCATAAGGCATGCATCAAGCTATTACCTCTAGGGAAATGGAGTTACAGAGTCCTCAAATAAAAACCTCATTCGCATAATCCATGAATCTATCACCGACAACCAGAGGAAGTGGCACAACACTCTAACAAATGCTCTCTGGGCTGATAGAGTCACACCAAAGGGTAATCACGTGAAACTTGAACACTTATGGTTGGGTCCGTTCCAAGTTGAGTAAAAAATTGGCCAGGGAACTTACAGATAAAAACCTTATAGGGAGACACTGAGAAACTCCTTGTTAATGAACAACCTCTTAAGAGATACTTCTAGTAGCCAGCACATGGTGGTTACCTCCTGAGTAGGTTATAATTCATTTTATTTTTGTTGTTAGTTTAGTTACATTTCCGTGTTTTCCTTTCTGGTTTTTCTGCAAAGTTTATTTTCCTTTTTGTTTTGAATTGTAGTCCTTTTCAGCCAACTAATTTCAGTCCTCCAATCTCGTTTTTACCTTTTTTAGATTGCCCCCATTTTCCACCTTCAACTTTTGCCTCCTTCATTAACTTGCTGATGAGTCTGCTGATCCTAAATCCATCATTACCTTGCAAATCAAAGAAATATTTAGTGAGCACATGAGAACTAGAAAATCAGCTATGGAATTCAAAATGAAGCCACTCATTGGCATATGTTGGGAACTAGGTAAGATCTATTGATTACTTGGATACCTGGAGCATGTAGGGGCATCTTTATAAAACAAAAAATGAGTAACTATAGCTGGATTGGCATGGAGGAATGTTGCATTTTAAATAAATCCCACTTAGACCTAGCCTATGATTGCTTGCAAGGTTTGCAGTTGTTCTCCATTGGTCCATCCACCACATTAAATTCTCCAATACATGTCATCTACAAGTAAATCTCCTTTCATGGGCTATACTAACTGTCATATACCATGTGGTAAATCCACTTGTGCTCTAGTCGTTGTGGGCCTAAAACTAGAAGGACTTATTTAAAAGAAAATGGAATGTCAAGTCCTTGTGCCAATCTAGAGGGACAGGTTGTTTGAGAAGCCGGTTAGAGTAGGGAATATTGTTGGGCTTAGAGTACCAGTTGATACAACAATCCCAACCTTGCTTAAGTGGTTTAAAAATATAGCATGATCCATGACTGTGCCCCATTCAATCATATGAAAATATAGCACTGAAATTCTTATATAATGTGTAGATAAACATATCTACATCAAGTTTGATGAGTAATAAAGAGATGAGGTACACACCTAAACAGGTATTGACAGACGAGTAATGGCCCCAAAAGGACTTTTGAAAGTAGGAAATAGTTAAAGAAAGGCTAATAAATTCTATAATACTACCATTGGAGAATGCTTGTCAAAACCCTATCAGTAAGTAGAAGCTATTTGTCTTTATCCCACCTGAAGCAATTAATGTTGAAGTGGAACCCATGCTTGTCCATCTGTACAGTTTGCATTTCAAGTTTATCTTAACACCCTGATGTTCTATTGATCTAAGGTTTGTTTGGAAACAAAGATAACTAGTTGACTTAGCGGTTCCCCATTTGTTGTGGCCACAACCACCACAAACACCTGCCTTGGTAGCAATTTTGAATGGGTCCCCTAGAAGTTTGATCTTTTACCTCCCCGAATGATCTTTTTTATCTCAAGGATTTTAGCTCTCTACCATATGATTCATCCATAACGATATCCTAAGTCATTGGTGAGTTGTTTGACTAGCTTTGACCTTGCTGATTTGTTTTATGTTGCTATTGTTATCAATCATAGATTTGTGATATTGTACTATCTCTCTCTGCTAAATATTGAAGAATATAGAAGAATTGATCAAGGGTTTCCCAGCATTGGGGTTTTTCCCTGTATAGCTTCCACATCTTGTGTCTCTATGCAACCAACCAAAAACAACAAAAGATTGCTTCGTGTTTTGATTGGTTTCTCTTCATGATTAATGGTGATCTTCGAGTTCGATAAACAATGGAGAACATGAAGTGAAAACTAGTGGATTCTGGTATAATTGGAGGCATCGTTGAAGATTTCGATACACTTCTTGAGTTGACTTTGTGCTACAAGAATAAGAAAATCAGATTTGGTAAGGGAGAAACATATGTGGAAATTATGCACATGCCTACTCGAATTCAACATGAAACTTATGAAAACTTCACAGATCGTAACTTAGTGGTTCTGGTAAGCTAAACTGTGATTAGGTGAACAAGTAACACATGTAGAAATTGTGCACATGCCTACTCTGATTCAACATGAAACTTATGAAAAATTCACAGATCATAACTTAGAAGTTCTTCTAAGCTAAACTATAATTATTTGTATTCTTTCACTTGTGAGTTGCTCCTATTTCTGCTAGTTGACACCATCCACCTTATATGTTACAGTTCCTTACAATGACATCCTATATGTTGGCACCTAATATGTAGTGTAGTACCATTTGTTCCACCATTTGACTTGATACTTTTTTGAATCAGCTTTATGACTTCAGTGATCAGCTTCCTACTTCAGCGTCATTGAACAGTTCTTTATATGTGATATTGAGACATGTACTTATCTAGATATGATCGGATGATTCACTATCTATTTTTAGTTCCTTTATACTTGTATGCATATTGGATGGGTATTCCCACCTCACACAACAAATTCTTTCTCATCTCTCTCACTAGCATGGCATGCTTAATTCTGATGAACTCCTCTCTGGTCTCAGCATGATTCCTTCTATACACTTAATACATTTCGACCATCATGTACCCCTTCTGACCTCACATATTATGGGGCATTTGTTATAGCACCATTTTTTCACTATTGGTAGATTTGATGCTCTGGTTATGGCCTAGGGCAACCTTTCCTTTCGAGACTTGGTCCAAATTGTAAAAAACAATGTTTTATTTCTCATATGCTACTTTTCCCTGTGTTAAAAGCGTCTACACATGGGTCAGTATATACCCAACCCGCGTCTATCTGTTAAAACACTAAAGACATAAATAATCTCCTTAAATTCAGGTGGAGTTTATGAGTTTTACTTGTTACTCACCTACCATAGCTCATGGCCCAACTGTTCCCAACTTAAAAAACTAATTTGGAGAAGCATAAATGAACCTCCATGGGAAGGCCTAAGGGGAGAAGAAATGAGATATTGATATTATAGTTGATTGATCCCTCATCGAGTCTGAAGAAATATATAGGCCTCCTGCACTCCCAAGTTATAGGAAACCTTTATTTCCTATTTTGGGATGTACTTCATCCCTCCTATGACATCCTTGTGTGTATCGATAGAGGAAGATTGTTCAGGCCAGGACAAGATGAATCCAGAGGATGGCTCCACTTGGAGTTGGAGGAAGACTCAGGTTGTAGTTTTCCACCTTTCATTTAGCTTACATCAATAAAGAAATGTTGCTCTCTTCCTGATATTTATCATGTTTATGCATTGATTCATGTTGTGATTTTCTTATAGATCTTATGTTAATGCGTAATTTCTCATTTTCCTATACAATCTAACACATATATCATGAAAATTATTTCTATTAATTATATTGTATATGCTTTTCTCGAATAAGTTACAAGTTTTAAAGGCATCAGAAGAAGTAGAGGATTTGGACCCTGCAGGATCGAGCCCAAACGTAGGACCTTCGGGTAATACCACTTCTTCCCAATTCAGTAGTTTAAGCATTTAGATTTTTTGTCTACACATTTCTTGCTAATGTATGCCCTCTGCTCTGTTCGGGTTTTCAACCCAAGGCCCTAGGGTGTTCCCACCCATAATAGTGGACCATGGTTTTTGGTGGTGATGTAATGTATTTAAGGACATGTAATTCCGTATTGAAGATAACTAAGTAATGAAAAAAGTATATATGATCAAAACATATTAGTGATCAAGTATTTTATCTTTTTTTTTTGGAAAGGCTTCACAACTAAGTGCGTGCAGGCCTACAAGAGTCTGTATCCAAGTGCGCAAATCACCTCCAACTCGATGCGCAAGTCGAAAAGTTGTATGTATTGGAGATCCATATTAATAAACAAGAAGAAGTTTTGGGTACCATATTGTGTATCTATGTTCATTATCTCTGTTTATACATAGTGTTATGCATGTTTTTTTATTTAATTATGTGAAATAATACACCTTATTCTATTCGCTGATATGTTTATGCGACGAGTACCAATATGTGAAGTAAAGTATCAATGTGAAGTATTTTATGTATGCGAAGTTGTAGATAAGGACAAAACATAAGTCAACACACACGTGCCTGAGCGCGGTATCCCTCTAGTTGCAGAACCTTGGTTCTTCAACCTCCCATAGCTGCTTCAGGTGAGACTGTGAAATGCTTTGAGGTCATTGCCAAAAGGGCGAGTGGTTGAGGGTTTTTTTTGTGCCCAATACACATTGACTGTGGGCCAAGACCCCTTAAGCCAACTGTATCTTTGAGGATTATTTTTCCATATTTTTTGAAATTATGTTTCCAATAAAATTTCTAAGTCAAGAATTGAAGGCCACCTCATCAAATTCGACTTGGGGATTAGAGATTATCTCCTCCTTTATTATTTCAAACAAAAAACAAAGGATGGTTGAAGAGGTCTTTCAAATCCGTTTCTTTTGGATTTGAGGATTATTTTAATTAAGACTTTCCACAATTTGTAGATTTAAAACCTGTGTAATGTTTTTGCAAATTAAATCTAAAAGGAGGACCAAGGGTTGGACTCTCAAATAATGTAGTCTCTTTTTATTGTGTGTGATCAAATTATTTATCTTTTCAAGTGTCAAGAGGACTAGGATATTATGTTCATGATACAAATATTCATGTGATGGTATACTCTATGAGATTTCCTAAGTGATAGTTTTCTTTCAATGTTATATCATTTATATTTTATCTTCTAATGTTTAAATGAGATTATGTGACATGATTCATTAGTTGATGCTATGGTTCATATGATTTATACATTTTCTCTCTTTCTTCTAAAGCTTGCCAGATTCATGTTTCATGTTGTGTTATAGTGGATTGTTTTCTCCTTCTACTACCATTGAGAAAATGTTTTATATGTGTACATTTTTCCATCCATCCTTCCTCTATCATTCTTGACTCATATAGTAAATTTCTTGGTAACTACATCTAAAAACCTGATTTGTTGACCCCATTTCCCAATGGATTAATTGCTTCATCCCAATCAAACACTATTTTCAGCACAACCCTACTAAAGATCTAGCCATTTTATGTTACAACTAAGAAAACTTACTGAGAGATAAACATCATCATCGTCCTTTTATCATCAGCATTGCAATCATCATCATATTTTTTATCATCACCATTGTAATTGTCGTCATCATCAACTTTTTCATCAACATCATTATGAAAATCATCATCATCGTCACCATATACTCACATATTTATCTTCATCACCAACATCATTTCAATCATCATCCATGTCATTGTCATCATCATCATCATCAAAATCGTAATTATCATCACCATTAATGGAATCATCATCATCTTTGTCATCATCATCATCATCAAAATCACCATCATCGCCATCATCTTTGTCATCTTCATCAACATCATCATATTGTTATCATCATCATCTTTTTCATTAACATCATCATAGTCATCATCATTGTCGTCATCTTCATCATCATCATATTTTTCATTAACATCATCGTCATTGTCATTATCATCATCATAATCATCATCCTCATCATAATCATTATCCTTATCATCATCATCATCATCATCATCATCATCGTCGTCGTCATCGTCATTGTCGTCGTCATTGTCATTGTCATTATCCTCCTCGTCGTAATAAATAATGATGATATTAATAATATTACGCCTCTTTACATAATTGGAGAAACTAGCTTTTATTGTACTTCATATAATAGAGGTTAAGAAACCTCCTTACCCTTCCATTTGAGAAAAATTCTTACCCTTCATAGTTCAAAGATCCTTTTAATGCCATTGGTCTCCCTTATTATGCTTTTAGAGTCAAATTGAAAGATATGTATGACAATGAATATTACTCAAAGATAAGCCCCAATGGCTACATGGTCTTTGAGTATATTGTATATTTTCCAAGATTTTAGACAAACCTCCAAAAACTTGTGAATGTATTTTGAATGCTACAATGGCCATCTTAGAAAACATTGTAGGGGCATCCTTATGTCCAAAATGCATGACATTGTCTAAACCCCATTTTGTAGAAAAATTGTCTTGATCTACTACTTGATAATATCCTAATAACCCATTAATGGAAGAATAGGTTTCCTTCGTGAAGCATGGTCAAGCACATAAAAATTGAATGCGATTAAGAAAGTGCCATGGATACAATAATAATTTAATCCCTTGACAACCACATAGACACATACCCGTTCTCTTGTTTTCTTATCCATAATTACAATTAAGGTAATCAAATTTTAATCTTATATAAAAAAATATTACAATAAATAACATTTTTTTCTATTTCCTCCTTTAATTTCTTCCTCACTAGAGAATACTTCTTCTAGGACCACTTCTTAATAATTTTTATATTTGTTTCAACTTGATTTTCCACTCCCCTAACTCATTTTTGGTTCCATTCATATCTATAAGCTCCATGGAAAAATTCTTATGTTCTCTAAGCAAGGTTGCAACTTCTAAAATGATATTCACATCATGTAATGTCCCATTTACACTATGTTGCATTTCTCTATAGTATCATACTATTTCCTTATCTTTAGGGATATTCAATATATTTATTCACCTTCATCATTACCAACCTCCTTAATAAATCTCTTTCAATTGTTCCCTTAAATGTGATGTGCTGCAACTCCTTACACTATCTTTAACCCTATAAGTATATCACCTAATCACGTAACCATATATAATGATGAAACATTAATATTTAATATCCTTTAAAAATTATTGATATATCCCATGTAACCTTTATCCGTAATAATTTCTAACCCATGATTCTTATAACCACTAAGAACTAACAGTCAACCTTAAAATCAAATAAACCTTAAACTTAACTATTATAATCCCTTACCTATTACCTCTATGATATTTTATAATTATAACATTTAATATTGACTAAAAAAATATAATACACCAATAACCCTAATTAGTAACTATTAAACATTGTGTCCATCAACTATCATACAACATAATACTTCTAACCCTAAACACTTAAATCTATAACATGTAATATGACCCTTAACACAAATAACAATTAAACCCTTAGACTATGTATAATGATCCTTAACCCTAAACTATTGTCACGAGTGAAGAATCCTTATAACCTAACACATTATAGATTATCTCTCTTATAACTAATCTTGTTGTAACCTTGATATTCCTTAATAATTTGATTTGATCACAAAGACATATAATGTAAGACTATGAAATTCTTACTAGTGTAACTTATATATTCCCTATCCCTTATTAGAAACCCAAGGAGGGGTGGAAACATAGTCCTACTCCAAATCTTAGTCATACTAGGGGATGAAAAAACAGTATCTCAATTATGTTTCTCTTCCTTGGTAATGAACACTTTGCTTGGTCTAATATTGAAAGACAAACAAGTGGAAATATATAAAGTGTTTGCTTCTTTAGAATACATCAAGAGGATGTTGTGGAACTAGTGTTTTACAATGGATAAGGTTAACTCAAGACTTGCTCATGTGGAAGGACACTCATGCTCCTCTTGGAGTTGTCCCGTCTCTTCTTCTCATTCTATTATGCATTGTAATAGGTGGTATGTATGTTTAATTTTTTATATTTTGAGATAAGATGGGTGATATTTTTTATTCTTATATTAGTAGAGATGTATGAATCCTCTTGTATGTGAAGGGCTTAACAAATATGTCCTTAGCTCTCTCCTTAAAACAACCATGTAGTTCCAACAATAAAGTTATCTAAATTACAAAAAGGAAAATATAATAACACTTGTATTTTTATATATTTTTATTAATATTCTTTAGAATTTTATGAATAATTATACTTTTTAAAACTATTTAATGATAAATAAGACTTAAGTAGAAACACAAATAAACAAAATATAATATAAAGTAAAGGTGGGAAAATAATATCAAAACATGAAATCAGATTTATTTATTAGATATTAATTAATTATAGAATTTATTTCATGAGTCAAAGATATATTATATAATATATCATATTTTTCATTTAATAGTTGGTAATTATGGTTTATTATTATATTAATTTTTATTAAGTCCACATATGTAGGATATACAAAGGAAGGTTATTCTATTAAGGCACTCCATAGAGTTCTAAACCTCATTAGCAAAAAATCAAGGCAAGCTAAATTTTGATGACTTAAATACCCCTAGGTTGTCATTACTCAAGCCATAGCCTAAACCTTCTATTCATCTCATAAGTCACATTACATAACAAACTTGAAAAATGTTACTTCCTAATAAATTTTATTAATTGCTATTAAATTATTTCATAAATCTATACTGACCTTTATAAATATATTACACAATACTTATATTTCTTATTCAACAATATATCTATACTCTATTATATTAAGTTAAATTTTTATGAACAAACATCTTCCTTCTCTACATTTTCAAAATAATTATTCTTATAAATTAATTAACTACCGATTTTATGTATGATCATTTCTAAATAAGTCTAAATGCTTCATATTCTCCATTAATTTAATAACTACTTTTTATTATTATATTATTTATTTATGTTATAAATTTATAATTTTGATTTACTTTATATTATGGATGGTATATGTTCTCCATATGATTTGGTCATGTATTAACATTTCTTAAAACATTATACAATATCACATATCTTATATTTTTCATTAGATTATTCAACTATC
>APFE030966846.1:72789-98170 GCA_000404065.3 Pinus taeda
AAATATCTTAATTTATAACTACTATTTATATGTTATACATTTTAAGGTGATAGGCTTGTTATGATTTTATTTTATGTACAAATTACTTCATAATAATTTTATGGATAAAAATAAAATTACAATATAAAAGAATGATTGTTGAATTGAGCATTCTGTGATCCATAATAGTTATAATTAGAGCTTCTGCATAAATCACATATAGAAAGGCATTTGTCAAAGCTTTTGGAACCAACAAGTGTGGTTCATTGTCAAGACAAGTTGAATAAAATCAACCAATGGCTAATTTTGACCTTACCACCTTAATTTAATATATTATTATATTAATTATTAATTATTATCTTATGGAAATAAGTTACATTCGCTAAAAATATATAGCTATAATAAATACTTTTAATGGTTAGTTTTAAAAATTAACTTTTATTATTTACTAATTAATTAATAATATAGTATAATAAATTAGACCAATCATAGACTCCAAGCAGCTTTAAATCTAGCCAAAACCACATAAGGTTTAAACCCGAGGATGGATAAAGCATCACAAAGGCCTGGTTAAATATTGGGAGATCAATGAGATGCTGCCTTTGCAAAACATAAATAAGCATTAAAGATATTGTTACTCCTAAGTTCAAAGAAAAATTGGGTGTGAGAAAGATTTAGCGTCTAAAAAGAAATTAAGTTATTATAAGAAGGTCATCAACCCCACCCTTGAAGATCAAAATTATCTCTCTATTTTAACTAGCTCAAAGAAGAAAATTAATATAGCAAAGATTAGAAGGAATTCTCATGAGCTCCATAGTGAAACATTTTGGCATTTCCTAAAAGGCCATGGATGGAAAGGATCTGCCATATTTGTGAGAATAGGAGCATCTAGGATGAAAACCACTTCCTTTTAGAGTGCTGTGCATACAACCACATTAGATCTCAATTTCAAAACCTTTATTACAATACTGACCTTCCTAGCCTTTTACAATGCCAAAATTATAGTGAACTCGAGAGTCTTCTCTCCAAGCTTTTTGAGCATAGTAATAAAATCTTAAATCAAAATAAATAATTTGTCTTTTTAGGTCCGATAGATCATTATTTGGTCTCAGCATCATCATCATCATCATCACCATCATATATATATATATTAAAGTTCTAATATTATGTTATAAAGATAAAAGTTAGGATTAAAAAATTAATAAAAAATACTTTTAGTGGTTAGTTTAAAAGATATTTACTTATTTATTTAATAATTATTGTTAATTAATCATATAATATAATATAATAAATCCAAAGTTAGTGTTAAAAATATTAAATAATTTAAATGATTCAGTTAGAAAAGGTAATTCATTTAATTAAATTAAATTTATTTATTATTATATATTACTAATATAGTTTGATATTAACATATTAATAATATACAGTATCAAATTATTATTTGTTAATTTTATTATTTTTATTATTATTATTATTAATTATTAGAAATAGAGTTAAAATAGGTAAAATATCTAGATAAATAAAATTGTTAGTTTTAAAAATTGAATTAATTTAATTATTTAAATATTTATTAATAATTTAATATATATTATATATATAATATAAAGTTATAATATGAGGTTATTAAGATAAAAGTTAGGATTAAATAATATATGAAAAATAATAAATAATAAAATAAAATAAATATAATACAAAAAAAAATATGATGATGGATGATGATGATGATGAATGAGACGAACGACGACCGACGGCCCACGAGATCGACGGACGACGACGACGACGAGACGAGAGCCGAGACGACGCGACGACGAGACGACGACCGACGACGACGACGACGACGACGACGACGACGACGACGACGACGACGACGACGACGACGACGACGACGTTGTCCACCGAGACGTTCTGCCATATATGTGAGAATAGGAACATCGAGGATGAAAACCACTTCCTCTTAGAGTGCCCCGCTTACAACCACATTAGATCTCACTTTCAAAATCTTTGTTACAATAATGACCTTCCTAGCCTTTTACAATGTCAAAATTATAGTGAACTTTGGAGGCTTCTCTCCAAGATTTTTGAGGATAGGAATAAAATCTTAAATCAAAATAAATAATTTGTTTCTTTAGGTCCAATATACCAATGTTTGGTCTCCGACGTTAACCATCATCACCATCATATTGATACATACATAATTGAATTGAATAATGAAATATATTTATCCATATTCATCATTCATCATTCTAGAATCTAATTAATGTTAAGAAAAATACACACACATATAGTTAGGATTATATCATTATTATATCAATATAAGTACTATTTACCATGAGGATATTTTTTTTTTTTTTTTTTTTGTATTTTATATTATTTTATTTAATTTTATTATATACTTTTTCGTCATAGTATTATTATTTGATCACTTATATCTTAATGAACCCTAAATAATAAACTTATAATATATAAGATATATATATATATATGAGCGTAAATATAATATAATAAATAGTATATATAATATATATACAATAATTATTACGATAATAATTTAGAATAAATTAATTTTAACTAAACCATTAAAAAGTATTTTATTTCTTAAGATATGTTACATTAAGATTTACACTATTTCTATTAAATAACATGGATAATAATATTAAAATAAGAAAATAATATTAATTAATAATAATAATTTGTCGTCCTTGCCATAAATGGCATTCATGCATATTAAACGCCCCTGGTACTGCCACCTGCTTCGCAGCGTGGAGCCCCAGATCTCTTCCGATTGCGGGAAGAATGTTTTTATGGTCGTGGGCTAGAGCAGGTCGGTGCCATTAATGCAGGCCGAGGCCCGAAGCTGTCTACTGTGGGTTATTTACATGGAGCTCCCCGTAGTTTTCTCCACTTCCTCGGTTCACGCTTCTGGTGCTCAGTTTGTTCTTAAGATAGGGTGCGAAGGTGAGAATGCGTCTGGTTTGAGAGGAGAGATTCGAGCCTGTTCGGGTTTGAATTTGCAACACCTCCATTCTACCTGCGTGTTGCACAGAGGAACTCCTTCGGTGGCCTGGGGTAAGTGGTTTATTCATTGCAACATGAGTTATATTTGCTCTGTTTCTCTGTCTCGAGCCTCCTTTGTTTATTCTCTCGCGCCTACAGTTCATTTGAGGCATTCTTCTGGGTTTAGGATCTGTTCTCTTAGGTTTTCGGTGTCTGTTAGTAACATGAAGCATCCAGGGAAGCGAACTCGTTCGGGTGATCGCCCTGGCAACAACAAGCGACCCTCTGCTCGTCCTCCGCCCAACCTTGTGCTCACGACCATCAACCTTTCCTCCTCTCCTGAGGATCCTCCTCCCAGCAATCCTTCTCGCCAGCCGATTCCTAATAGTGCCTTTCAATCCACCCATTTCAAATTCCAGAGCAACCTGAATAGGCCTCTGATTTTCGCCCAGATTACCATTATTATGTCTGAAGAAGTTAACCACGTCGCCCCTCTCTCATGCATTGACCCCAATTCCTCTCACAGTAGTGAGCGCTCCTCTGCCAAGAATTCTATGGGTATAAAAAGGGAGACTGAATCGGTTATGCAAGTCAATTCGTCCCCCATAATCCCTCCCCTGGTTGATTGTGATTAATTCGAAGTGGAGACCGATGTAGGAACCACCGACAAGGTGCCGGAAGGCAAAGTGTTGGGTGGTAAAGAGCTACTCAGTGAGGACGATGCGTGTCTTGAGGCCGAGGAGACACAGGGGGAAGCTGAGAAAAATGAATAATTGGCGATGTGGTTTGCTTATTTTGGTTCTTCGGTGGATGCTCTCGGAGCATTGCCCAGGCATTTTGGCCACGACTCAGCTTGACAGCATCAATTTCAGTTTTGGGTCTCTCATCGACGCGGCGTCTGTTCGTTTCTTGGACCTGGGCTACCAGTTCTCTTTCTCTGTTTATCTTCTTGTTCATCATTCTCGGTATGCTTGTAAAGCCAATATAATTGTTTGTATGTCTCTGATTCTCCCCGGTTTTTACAGTAATGGGGCAGTTTTGTAATGTGAAAGGCCTGCGGGCTTTTGCCCTTGCAACCGCCAACTTATGTAAAAATATTTTGATTTCCAGTTAATAGAATTAGATGTTACAGAGAAAAAGAAATATTATTAATATATTAATATCAAGACTAATATTATTAATATATAATATAAACTATATTTAATAAATAATTAATAAATAAATAAAATTACCTATATTAAGACTATACTAAATTAATATAAAAATAAATAATTTAATTAAATTAAAATAAATTACCTTTTTCTAACTAACCATTAAATTATTTATATATTTTTAACCCCTAACTTTATGATTTAATTAATGTATCTATATATATATATATAATATATTATAATATATATTTATTATATATATATATATATATAAGAGAGATTATTAAATAAATTAACTTTTAAGCCTAACCATTAAAATGATTTCTCGTACTTAACAACCTATTATTAAATATAAATATATATATATATATATATATAAATATATATATATATATATATAATATATCACATTAACAATAATTATTAAATGATTGTGGAATGGACGAGAATGCCATTACGGATGACCTGTAGATTGGCGGAGGACCGGCGAGCTGCTAGGGTTTGTAGACGGCACAGCTGACGGATCGGACCGGCGGCGAATGTGGGAGAAGACTTGGCGCAGCGGTTAGGTCGGGGCGGGGAGTAGGTCAGAGGTGCTTCTGCTTGTGAGGTAAGCAGTTGTTTTCCCAATTTTTATCAGGAGTAACTTCTAAGGGACAAGAGCTAAGAGGGAAATGGAAAACCCTACGGGGAGGGGAGAGATCCCCTCCTTCAAGAATATAGTAACGGGGGAGAATAGTGCGAGTGGAATGCAACAGAATCGGGAGGAAAACTATGTCATGGGAAATCTATGGCAGAAAAGAATGAAAGGAAAATGCCTACCACGGGCACAAAAAAGGCCAAGATATGTTATCCCCAATAACAAGCTTGAGGAATATAACAGCTACATGAAAGATCATGCCCTGATCGGCAAATTCATAGGCTATTGGCCTCCGGAGAAAGAGCTATATAGATGGATTGACCAAAGATGGAAACCGAAGGGTCACATAGACCTGAAGTTGGGAGCACAGGGGTTCTTCACAGCTATTTTCACGAATCTGGAAGACAGAAACAGGGTCTTTGAAGAAGGACCATATTTCATGAATAATGCAAGCTTATTCATGAAATACTGGGAGGAGAGATACAACCCAGAAAAGGAAAAACTGCTGGAAGCCCCAATCTGGGTTAGGCTGTTTGGACTCCCTGATGAATTTTGGGACCCCGAAATTTTGGAAGGAATAGGGAACTCAATCAGGAGCTTTGTTAAAGCTGCGGAAGCTACAAAACGAGGTAAATACAACTCATATGCGAGGATCTGTGTTTACATGAATCTAGCTGAACCCCTCCCAGATCATGTCGAGGTGGAGTACCATGACGAAGTGTGGCAACAACCAATAGATTACGAACACATCCCTTTCAGATGCCGAAAATGCCACGAATATGGTCATCTGTATAGACAATGCCCATTAAACAAGGAGGATGAATTGAAAAGAAATCAGGAGGAACATTAGAGAAATACAGGAAAATTGGAAGAGACTGATAAAGGTTTCCAACAGGTCACAAGAAGAAAGAGGCAGAGTCAAGAAAAAACTAAATCCCAACCTCAAGGAAAATCCGGTATCACAATAAGCCAAAACAAGTTTCAGGCTCTTGAGAGTGAAAATGAAGATTTTGAAGTCAATCTGGAAGATGACGAGGACCCTCGGAATTCCCCAATGGATATTACAGGCGAAAGTAAAGGGAAGGAAGTAAACCCAGGATGAAGTTCCGGAGAACAGACGGAAGGAAAGATGGAGGATTCGATAATACAATCCCCGATGGAGGTGGAAAATCAAGTTGAAGATGAGATTGAGGAAGAGAGAATCACGAAACAACTAATCAAAGAATGGAAATATCTAGATAGCAGATTCATACCTGAGAAACAGAAACAACTGTACAAGGAAGTATTTCAGAAATATAAGGAAAAAAAAGGACAGAACTTAGACAAGCAGATAGTGACAGGAACCGACCAAGGGAATGGACAGATGGGAATGGATGGCTCTGGCAAAAGCAGTAGGAAACGAGGCCGGAAGCCGATGAATGAAACTATCCAGACTGTGGGAGAAACATTGATAAACTCAGGCAAAGTGATACCTCTGTCAGAGGTATTCTTCCCTTCCTTCCAAACGTTTTAAATGATTGTGATCAGTTGGAATATAAGAGGCCTGAATAGCAAGGGTAAGCAGAGGTATTTGAAAGAAAAATTGAAAAAAGAAAAACCTAGTATTATGATTTTACAGGAGACAAAAATTTATGTTCAACAAATTGAAGAAATCATGGACAAGAATAAAATGCATTATGAAGTTATGGGACAAGATGCCATTGGGTCTGCAGATGGTATTGCAATTTTGTGGAACCCGAATGATATCATTTTAGATAGCTGGACCAGTATGAGTAGAATCCTTACTGGCGTTGGTAGAATAGTAGGAACTAAAGAGCAGGTTGTCATTTCAGGGGTGTATGGACCTCCTTCTCCAGGTGAAAAAGAAAACTTCCTAAATAGTATGAAAATAATTCGTAGGTTATATCCAGAAGTTGACTGGATAATTGGTGGTGATTTTAACCTAATCAGATCTTTAGAAGAAAAGAAGGGAGGGATAAGAAAGATGGATCACTTTATGGATAAGTTCAATGAACTGATAGAGGATCTCAGACTAGTAGACATTCAGACTATTAACGGGATTTGCACCTGGAATAACAGGAGGGGGGGTAAAAATCAGATTGCCTCCAGGCTTGATCGATTCCTAGTTTCGGAAGGTATCATGAACAAGGATATTTTTATAGAAGCAAAGATAATGCCTTGCGTGGGGTCTGATCATTGGCCAATTAGACTTGAGGTGGACATTAAAGTGAACTAGGGAAAAAGACCTTTTCGTTTTGAAGCCTTCTCGTTAAGAGACCCTTAATTTATCAAAAAAGTTGAAGAATGGTGGAGGCAAAGCACTATTCAGGGCAAAGGAAAAATGCGTACGTTTCAGTTGAAACTTAAAGAGTTGAAGGAGAAAATAAAAAAATGGAACAAGAAGGAGTTCGGCAATATTATGGAAGACAAACAAAATTTGGAAAAAGAAATGGAAACTCTTCAGCAGAAAATGATTCTGGAAGGCAGAACAGAGGAAAGCATCAGTAAGGAAGGGACAATTCTCGGCAAACTTGAAGAAAGAAGGAAGCAGGAGGAAATCCTTTGGCGACAAAAATCGAGAATAAAATGGTTAAGGGAGGGGGAAAGAAACACTTAATTCTTTCATCAAGCTATGATCAAACATAGACAGAGAAACAGGATTCTTTCTATCAAAGATAAGAATGGGAACAGAGTGGTTGAGCAAGCTGAAATTGAACAAGTCCTTATAGATCATCATAAGGAAATATTAAGTGAACCCCAATCTGATAGAATACATGCAATCCAGGAAATTTGCTTTGCCATTCCTCGTTTAGTCACTGAATACCAAAATAAAGCATTGATGAGAGCTGCCACTTTAGAGGAGATAGAGGAAACTATGAAAGCAATGAAGAAAGGTACTACTCCAGGCCCGGATGGCTTCACAGTTGACTTCTTCCAGGCTGGATGGCACTTCTTGGGAGAAGAGATTCTGGAGCTGGTAGAAGAATCTAGGATGAACCAGAATGTATGTCCTCCCATTAACTCCACTTTCTATGCTCTAATCCCTAAAGGTGATAATCTGGAAGATGCTAATGGTTTTAGACCCATAGCGTTATTTATAAGATTATAACATCTATGATGGCCAAGAGATTAAAACCCCTGCTAGATAAGTTAATTTCTACTGAACAAACGGGTTTCGTTGAAGGAAGGCAGATCCTCGATGGCTTGGTTGTAACTCAAGAAGTTATTCACTCCTTAAAAGTAAAAAAACAGAAGGGTATGATGATTAAATTAGACCTGTCGAAGGCGTATGATAGACCAAGTTGGAACTATTTGGGAAAAGTCCTGGAAAGTTTCGGTTTTTGTAGGAGGTGGATTGACTAGATTCATAGTTTGATCTCCTCCCCAAGTTTTTCTATTCTGGTGAATGGGACTCCCTCGAAAACATTTTCTGCCTCTAGAGGTCTTCGTCAGGGAGATCCATTATCTCCCTTTCTGTTCATTTTAGCTGCTGAAGGACTGGGTCGGTTCATCAAGAAAGAAAGAGAAGAAAACAAAATAAAAGGTCTTAAGCTCTGGGGAAACAATCTGCATTTAAATCATCAGCAATTTGTTGATGATATCATGTTGTTTGGGGAACCAACAGTCAAAGAGGTAAAGCACCTCAGAAAAATCTTGGATCTATTTGCGGAGGCTTCAGGTATGGAAATCAACAGGGACAAATCTTGTGTCTTCATATTTAACGTTGTGGATCAGGTCAAAGCCCATCTTATAAGACTCTTCGGTTTCTGGAGGGGCGAACTTCCTACTAAATACCTGGGCAACATCTTGGACTTTACCTCCAAAAAGATGAAAAATTGGCAAGGAATTATAGATAAGCTAAGCAACAAGGTGCCAAATTGGGCCTTCAGAACTTTAAACATAGCTGGCCGAATAGTTCTGGCAAAATCTGTCCTTCAAGCTATCCGTGTCTACCCTTTATCAATAATGGCAGCCCCCCTAGGTATTTGCGCAAGGATAAGAGAGCTCATCAGGAATTTTATATGGAGAGGGGCGGATCAGAAGAAAAAATGGGCCTTAGCCTCCTGGAGCCAGTTAACTGAAAGAAAGGAGAAAGGAGGACTGGGGTTGAGGGACCCTGAGATTCTCAATAAGGTGTTGGGAGCGAAACTTTGGTGGAGATGGCTTAGGGGGGGAAATGATCTGTGGAAAATTATATGGAAAGAAAAATACAATATGCCTGATTCTGCAGTGGAAGTCTTAAGGTGAAGGGAAACCCCCAGAGGATCTTCTGTCTGGGACCTAGCTCGTCTTAACAAGGATCTAGTAGAAAAGCATACCTTTTGGGCGATTCGGGGTGGCGAGGAAGCTAACTTCTGGGGGGATAAATGGCATCAGAAGGAAAGACTGAGCTCCATTCAGGGTCTCCAACAGGTCCGTGACAGAATAGGAAGAGATAGACCTCATGTCAGGGACTATTGGAAAGCTAATAACCCAGAAGAAAGTTGGCGAATATGGTTGGATCTGACGGAGTGGGACAGAGAGTTCAGCCCGGACCACAAAGAAGCCTACAGGAAGGAGGTTGAGTCAAGAAAGATTAAAGCTCGCAATGGAAGGGATATTCTCCGGTGGGGGAATTCAATGAAAGGCTCGTTCACTACTAAGGAGGCCTACTTCCTAACCTCTGCACAATCTGGAAATGAAGAGAACCCCGACTGGAGAATAGTATGGGAAAGGAATTGGTGGCCGAAAGTCTCCATATTTATCTGGCTGGCATCAAAAAACAAAATCCTCACCTGGGATAGGATTCAAAAGAAAGGTTTTATTGGCCCATCAAGATGTTGTCTGTGTAATTCGGAGGGGGAAACCAGAAATCATCTGCTGATAAAATGCCCCTTTGCCAAGACCCTGTGGATAAATACCAAACAAACTTTTGGTAAACCTGACAATGCCCCTCGCGAATTCAATGAAGTGGTTTTTCAATGGAGTAAGGAAATATTTCAATGCAAAGTAGTTAGGAGAGCTTCGGACCTCATCTCCGGATTTATCCTCTAGATGATTTGGAAGGAGAGAAATCGTAACATATTCCAGAACTCAGCATTGGAGTCGGAAGTCATTTGTAGAAAAGCTATCAAGCTACTGCGAGAAACAATCTTGGTGGATAAATGGGTTGGGGAAGATTGGAAGGCCAACCAGGTGGAGGAAGAAATCTTGAACAGATTAAATTTAAAATTCGAAATGGTTTTTCATAAACAGAATCCCAACCATGAGATGCGGACCCAAAGCCCGGATCAATTCTGCTATCCCAAAGATAATTTCATCAAATTGAATTTCGATGGGGCCTCTAAGGGGAACCCAGGCGAAGCAGGCTTTGGTGGTATCTTCAGGGACAGCAGTAATCAGGTAAGATGGATTTTTGCTGATTGGGGGGGGGGGGGAATGACAAATAATGAGGCAGAGTTCTGGGCTCTGCATCAAGGCTTACGAATTGCGGTAAGAAATGGCTACTCCAATCTCGAAATCACAGGGGACTCTCAGATCCCGGTGGAAATGCTGAAGAAGCTCTGCAATGGCCAGAATTGGGAAAAAGTCACGAACAGTTGGCGAACAGCCGGAATAGTTCAGGAAATTGCAGATCTCCTGCAACGCATTGAGTATAAGGTAATAAACCATGTGAGGTGGAAAGGAAACCAGGCGGATGACTTCTTGGCAAACTAGGGATGCAGAGGCCGCGGCAGCTCGGTGGATGCTCAATGGAGAACGGTGTGCGGGAACCAAGAATGGACGGACCTCACAACCATAATCAAGGTTGATCATGACCAAGCCACAAGTAGAAAGGTGGAGAGCGATGAGCTGGAGCACCAGAGGGACGTGGAGAGTCCAGACCACACAGGCTCATTATGATTAGGATCCCCATGCGAATGGTAACACTCATGCGGAGCATTGGGGAAGGACGGAATTTAGGACAGGCGGTTAAGGAACGTCAGAAAGGACTGGGAGAAGGGATCGGTGATTGCCTTGGGAGATCAAATCGAGAAGGTACGAAATCTGAGGGGAATACTCCGCCTCACATAAACCCAATGATAGATTCGAACTGGCGTGGAAATGGCGAGTACATGTCAGGGACTGTAAATAGTAATAAATCCAACAGGATGGTTGATAGGAATTGCCATGCTCGCAGGAACAGATGGCAGGATTCGGACAGCCGAATTGATAGTGGGAGCGGGTGTCGGGATTCTATAAAAATCTGCATGCAAAGCACCCAGCCTCAAAAAATTTCAGTTAGCTTCAGCAACGCGAAAGGCGTCACAAGTAGTCTGAGTGCCTCCTGCATTACTCATCATCGGCCTTCTGTGAACGGATTTATGGAAACAAGAAAGAAGGCTCGGTTAGCGGAGGAAATGGAAGTTGCGTGGACCAGGGAGTCTGGCAAGAAAGGAAAAGGGGTTGCGAAAGAAGAGGACCTGGACGAAGTCATTGAAATCCCAGATACTTCAGACGAGGATGGAAGCCGCGACCAAAGTATGAATGCCAAAGAATGGGAACAGTATGCCATGGGTGTTAGCCATCGGAGTCGGCGTGGCAGACGGGTTCCTCAGCGCGGGCGTCGAAGGAGGATTCGCCAGGGTGTCCGCGAGACTGCCCCAATCCGTGGTCAGAACAGCGAGGCCAACAAAGCTCGGGACGGTAAGGGAGAGGAGCCTGAGCCGAGCAGACGCCCTAGAAGGAAGGCCAGACAAACCTTTGAGCATAAAATTCAGCAGGCAGAACGAGCTTACGTTCAGAATACCAATCCTAAAATCAAGCGAATCATCCAAAATATGGAAGAAGAAGCAATACAAGCTCAATAGGAGTCAGAAATGGAGGATTGGGAGCTGCTGGTTCATGACCCTGGTAATACGAGAGGAAGGATGTCTCTTTTCAAACAATCCCTTCATATTTATTGGGTAATGAAATGGTTGCTGGCCAAAGCTTTGGAGCAGGTGGCTTCTGAAATGGCTGAGATGGCTCAGGGTGTTCCTAACTTGAGGCGTGAACTCCGCATTCTGCAAATCTCCATGGAGATGCAAGGGGAGTAGCTAGAGGAGATCCAGCAATTGCTCAAGGCCAGCCAGCAGTAGAGCAACAAGGAGGATTCTCCAATCTTTGCTAATGCAGTTGAGTAGTTTTAGTACTTGTCTTCCTTCTGATGAATTTGCAGTATTTAGATAATTTAGTCAGCTTCCCTCATTTTGTAATAGACAGTCTCTATATGCATATCAACAGAATTAGACCAGGGAAGGACTGTAATGTTTATCTAGCCTGGAAAAAGAGAATGTCGTATTTCTTTTTTTGGTTTGCTGTTAAAAACTTCAGGTGGACACCCTACTCGGTTTCCCCTGGTGGGCGGGTAGGTGGTTCCACCAATTTTGATGTAATTTTCTGATATGATAATAGAAAATGAGAAGTACCACCTTTGCCTACAAAAAAAAAACAATAATTATTAAATAAATAAGTAAATTATCTTTTTAAACTAACCACTAAAAGCATTTTTATTATTTTTTAATCCTAACTTTATCTTTATAACCTATATTATAAACTTTAATATATATATATATATATATAATATATATATATATATATATATATAATATATATTAGTAAGTAAATAAATAAATTTTAAAAGTAACCATTAAAAGTATTTTATTTACCATATATTTTTACCTAATGTAACTTATTTCCTAAATAATAATAATAATAATATTAATATTAAATTAATAAATAATAATTAGACATTGGTCTTAAGGTCAAAATTATCCATTGGTCAATTTAGTAGCTAGAGTCTCTACTCAGACTATTTAACATGCTAAGCTGGATTGGTTCGAAAAGCGTACACAAAGGTCTTTCTATATGTGATTTATGCCGAAGCTCTACTTATAATAAAAAAATGAATTTAAATCATGTTTACATATGTTTATTAAGAAGGGTTTGGTGATGTAAATTCATTTGTCTAAGAGTTTAGAACCAACAAGTGTGGTTCATGGCATGGTCACCACTAGCAACAAGTTAAATTAGATGACTATAAAAACAACTATTTTTGACCTAGGAAATAGGTACAAAGGACTAGAAAACTACTAGACAAATAAAGAAATATTAATTAGTTATTAATTAATTAAATAGCTAGTTTGTTAAATCAATTCATTATTTTTTTTAACAAAAAAATCTATTTATATTTAACTAAATTGTTTTAATGAACTTAAACTCATAACGTAAAACCTAAATAACTTAATATCCTCTTCAATATTTTTAAAAATAAACTACCCAAATATTTGTATTATTATAGGACTATTATAAAACTAATAACTAGTTAGTTAAACATGATACTAAGTTTATTACTTATTTATTATTTTCATTATATATGTAACTAAATACTAATAAATAAGATTAATTTTATGAAGAATTATGGATAAATTGTTTATAATTAATTAGTTAATTTAAATATTAAATTTATTTATTTTCTTTTACTAAAGGTATCATGGGATAAATAGGGAATACTCCTAAATATTTATTAATTAACCAACTAATTAGTTAATTAATTAATATTATTTTCCCTTTATCTTGGTCTAGTCAAAGACAATTGTTGCACAGTCCTTTGTAGCTATTTGGTTGGTCAAAGGTAGTTGTTTTTATAGCCTTTGAATGATCCCTCTCTCTATTTAACTTATTGCCATGATTTGATTCAACTATTTTTTACCAAAGAAACCCCTACAAAGAATTGGACGAATGCATGGACCAAGAGACATTTAAAAGAATATTAATGAGTTAATTAATTAATTAATTAGTTCCTTTGTTAAATCAATCCATTATTATTTTTATTTGTAACAAATAAATTTGTTTATATTTAACTAAATTGTTTTAATGAACTTAAAAACATAACCTAAAACCTAAATAATTTAATCTCTTATTTAATATTTTTAAAAATAAACTACCCAAAGATTTGATAGGACTATTATAAAACTAATAACTAACTTATTAGTTTATTTGGTGTTTAGTTATTACTAAGCTTATTTACTTATTTATTTAGTTTATTTACTTATTTATTTATTTTCACTATATATGTAACTAAACAACTAAACACCTAATAAAATAGGAGCTAAATTTATGAAGAATTATGAGATAAATTCTTTATAATTAATTTTCTGGGCAAATGCTAAACTAATTATATTAAGAAAATAGAAAAGATATGTACAAGAGGATGATGCCTCTGAGAGCGATTAAACAGCTCTCTGTCAGGTTTTTCCATACAAAATCTGCCCTGCTTAGAAGGGAGGGCCTAATAGCAATACTTAAACTGTTCAAGACTGTACCAGACAATGACATAATAGCTTTCTTCAAAATAACAATTCCAGACTAGAGATTTGTACATGATAACTTGGAATTTTAACAAAAAGTAAAAAGCATAGTCAAAATAAACAGAGCATAGGTGCCTGCATGACAAGAGAGGTCGCTGGTGTGAAGACACTGCGTCACGGAAGATGCATACGGGGCGTTTCTCCCGAACTGTGCATTGGTATCAAAACACATCAAAAAACTGACGCAAAATCCCCAGAACATATGTCTTAGTCCTTACCCGCCTTGCCTTCCGCCTTGTCCTCTGCAACCCGACGCTCTGCCTCCCATTCTGCTGCCTCCCGTTCTGGGTCTGGTTCGCATACCACCTCCATACCATCCGGTATGTCCTCAAGCCTGTGAATTCCTGACGGGAGAATTGGGTAGAGGACATTGCCGAAGACGCGGTCAGGTTCCTTGTCATGCCCTGGAGCTTCCGTTGCGTGGAGGGGTGACTCCAAATGCTGAACCAAGTTTGTAATTTCCATGTCCATTATATTGCAAATTTCATGGAGGGCCTCATTCTGTTCTTCATATTGAATGCTTGTACTTTCCTCTTCGAGCCTGCTCTGAGAGGAAGGGAGGTAAGAACTATCATCCTTGCCCCTGCTCTGAGAGGAATTGTTTGTGCTTGGCTCCTTCTCCTCTGAAACCTCCCTTCCGCTTTCTTCTTCGTCGTCTTCTTCCGCGAAAACCACTATGATTAACGCTGAGACTATAGGCCTGTTAGTGCATCGGTGGTACTTAAACTTGACTGTCTGCACCGAATTGCTGATGTCGTTACCTGAATCCTCAGACCCAGGAGAGCTAGGCGAGGCATAAGCCAGTGGGGAGACACGGCGCGGGCTGTGAACTCCTCTTCCTCCAAGTTGCCCCCTCTGACCGTGGTTCCGCCCACGGCGTGGCGTGGCGCGATACCTGGGAGCCATCCTAAGCCTATGTTGCTCCGACACTTTTAATTGCTGACCCGAAACTTCAGGCTTTGCCTTGTTCCCCTTTGCCTTGAAGAATTGAGCTATTCTCACCTCCGAGATGTGCAGAATCAGGAAGGAGCCTACCTCAGTCTTCCCTCGATACCGCAAGTGAATTTTCTTCCCTATCCAGAGCCTGGGTTTGCACAGAGGCTTACCCACTCCAGCACCCTCCTTCTCTCTCAACAGGCAGCCATTAGCGTGCAGAATTGAGCAGCAATTCCGCGCCTGTTCAGACAGGCAGTTCGTCAGCAAACTTCCGAGCCTGATCATTCTGGCGGTTCCTTTGTAAATTCCTTGGGACGCCTTCTGGTGAAAATGGCATTGAATGGCATTGAATGCCTCTTTAATGCTCTTCATTGCCCGTCGTCAAGTGGCCTTCTCACAGGGCTCTACTCGTGGCAGTCACATGGCCATCGTCTAACAAGGTGTCACCCACATCCGGGTAAGCCTCTTCTTCTGTCTGCAAATCAGCTTTAAGAATCTCCTGTAAGGTTTTCCGGTCAGTTTCCAAAGCAATGTCCTATAGGTGTCCTTCATGGTGCTCCTTTCCTTGCTGTGCTCCTAAATTGGCTAGGAAGTCCGCTGCCTTGTTCCCTTCGCGCCTGGTGTGCTTAAAGGATGTGGCTTTGTTGTTCTGTAGCCATGTCTGGAGAGATTCAAGCCTGGTTGCCATCCTCCAGCTCCTACTGACTTTCTGAGCTTCTGAGCCTTGCTGTATCTTTGTGGCCATGTTAATGATGATTTGAGAGTCTCCTTCTGCTATGAGGGGAGTGTATCTCTGATTTTGAGCAATTTGGAGTCCTCTCCAAAGGCCTTCCAGTTCTGCTGCATTGTTTGTGTTCCATCCTATGGATCCAAATTAAACTCTCAGCGAGATGCCCTGAGAGTTTCTTATCACTCCTCCATATCCTTTGATGCCTGGGTTTCCTTTAGACGCTCCATCAAAGTTGAGCAAATATGTATTGGTAGGGGGAGGTATCCAGTTGGTGGGCGTATTTTTCTTCGTGACAGAGGTGCCTTGAGATGAGTTAGGAGGAGTGATTTGGAACTGCCAATTGTTCCATATAGCATGCTCCTGACTGCTGGAAGGGAAGTCCTCCTGAGACCAGCCTTTAGTTGAGAGGGTTTCCTGAAGGTTCTTATGTATGATTATCCACACTTGCTCCAAATCCATGGCCTGATTTTTGAATATTCTCCGATTCTGTTCTTTCCAAATGTTCGACATTACTGTGCCTGGGATAATTTGCCATAGAGTGTTTAGGATGTTGCATTGATAGGGCTGCTGGGGCCAGGAGCGTAAGGTGTTGTTTATGTCACCCATAACTCTTCCTTCCTTCTGGCACCGAAATGAAACTTTCTCCCATATTCTTCTACTGAGGGGACATAATTGCATAAGATGTACTGCTTATTCTTCCTCCATTTTTCAATTGAGGCATATTGAAGGTCCTGCAAATTTCCTTTTTCTGAGATTATCCCAAGTAAGTATTATGTTATGAGACAACAACCATAAAAAAGTGGATATCTTCGGCCATATGGGAGTACTCCAAATTCTCTCCCAAATTTTGTCTTTGATGTAATGACCTTTTATGATGATGTGGTAGGCCTCCTTGGACGTGAATGTTCCTTTCTCTGCATGTCCCCATCTTAGTTTATCTTGGCCTATCTCCTTGATGATTTTTCTCTTTTTTAGCTCCTCTGCTAGAGCTGTTTGAACCGCCTCTAGACTGTGGGGTAAGATGGCACTGGCTTCCTTCCATTCGCGGTGGTCTGAGGTATTATTTGTTACCCAGAATTGATTGATCTTTTCCTGTTGATTGATATCCTGATTGGGGATGTCTTGGATGAAATTGGTTATGCTCGGGAGTTGCTGCCATGAGTCTGTCCAGAAACGAGTTGTGCATCCATTCTTCAGTTCCCAAAAGCTATGTTTTTGTATGAGATCCCTGTTTAATAGTGCTGAATTCCATATTGCCGAGCCTTTACTGATTTCTGTCATTCTTATGCGCTCCTCCAATGGTAAGTTGTTTGCATATTTAGCTGTCCATATTTTAGCCCATTGTGTGCCTGGATAAGATAGCCATTTCCACCATATTTTTGCTCCCATGATCCTATTGCTGTGTTCAGGATCTCGGAGGCCAATTCCTCCTCCAATTTTTGGGAGACAAGCTTTCTCCCATTTGACCGACGCCCATTTCCTATTTAGTCCAGTGTTGCCCCATAGGAAGTTTCTCTGTAATTTTTTGATGGCTTTTAGGACCCATTTTGGTGCAGCCAGAATGGAAAATAGGTAAAGCGACATCGATTGAAGGACCGCTTTGATGAGCACTAGCCGACTGGCCATATTTAGAGATCGATGAGTCCAGAGAGATAATTTGGCCTCCAATTTTTCAAGAAGAGAGATCCAAGAGGAGTGCTTCCTAGCATACGCAAAGAGAGGGGCCCCAAGGTATTTGGAAGGCAGGGAGGCAATGGAGAAGCCAAGAATGTGGGCTATGGCTCGCTGGGTGGTTGGATGGGTATTGAAGAAAAAGATCTGGGATTTAACTTTGTTAATAAGGGCTCCCGAAGCTTTAGAAAAGATATTAAGCAAAGAATTTAAAGTTCGGCCTTCTTGAAATGAGGAGTACCCAAAGATCATGTTGTCGTCTACAAATTGCTGATGGGAGACCGTGGGGGCTTGGTGGAGGGTAATTCCTTTGAGATCTTGTGAGAGGATGGCATTTTTGATGCATCGACCTAGGCCTTCTGCCATTATTATGAATAGGAAAGGCGATAGGGGGTCACCTTGTCTGATACCTCTTGAGGAGCGAAAGGTTGAAGTCGGAATCCCATTTATGAGGATTGAAAAAAAGGTAGAAGAGATGAGACTACAAATCCATCGGATCCAAGCGTTGTCAAAGCCAAAAGCATTTAATATCTTTTGCATGTATTCCCAGCTTATACTATCGAAAGCTTTTGAGAGATCAATTTTAAGAAGCATACCTGGTTTTTTTGAGTGCGTGAGGGAATGGATGATCTCATGAGTAAGGATTATCCCATCCGTTATTTGGCGTCCCTCTACATAGCCAGACTGTTCTGGAGAGATGATGAAAGGAAGCACCGGTTTTAACCTCAGCGCCACTACCTTGGATACAATCTTGTAGATAATATTGCATAAGGCTATGGGTCTGTACTTATCAGGCATATTGGACTCCTCCGATTTAGGTATTAGAGTGATGAATGTTGCATTTAAGCCCGGATACATCCATATCATGTTGCGAGATTCTTCTACCACTTGCCACACTTCCCATTTTATTAACTCCCAGAAGTACTGAAAGAAATTTGACGTGAATCCGTCAGGACCAGGTGCTTTACCTGCTTTAAGGGAGTTAACAGCTGTTTCCACTTCCTGAAGGCTGATCGGCTTGAGAAGCAGGGTATTTTTCTCCTCTGTTATGAGATGCGGAATGTGCCTTGTGATGCTGTCTATTGCTTCTGCTCTATTGATATTTGGCTCCTTGCTCATTTCCTTGAAGTAATGTACAAATTCCTGTTCAATCCCTTCCTGGGTTTCAAATTTTTCTCCCTGAGCATTGGTTACTTGTGATATTTGATTTCTCATTCTCCTTTGTACTGTAGATTTGTGGAAGAACTTGGTATTTTTCTCGCCCTCCCTTAGCCATCGGATTCTTGATTTCTGCTGCCATAGAACCTCCTCCTGTCTTTCCCGTTCTAGAAGTTTGCCCTCCATATCTTGTTCTTTTTGTGCTAGATCTTCTGAACGCCCCTCTGAGATTATTCGTTGTTGCGTCATTTTGATTTCTTGGATAATCTGTTCTTTTTCCTTTAAAATGTTGCCAAATGTAGTTTTGTTCCAGCGCTTGATTTCTGCCTTGAGCATCTTCAACTTTTTTTGGAATCTTGCCATTTTTGTATGTTCAATAGGATTGCAATTCTGCCATGTCTTGTTGATGAATTCCTTGAATTCTGGATGGGAAAACCAGAAAGCTTCAAAGCGAAATGGTCGTTTGATGCTATTTCCTGGCCGATTCCAGTGCAGTTCAATGGGCCAGTGGTCAGATCTGGAAAAAGGAATAATGTGTGCTGTGAATTCTCCTCCGATATGGATGGCATTTTCGGAGATTAGAAATATATCTAAACGGGACGTGATTTGCAGAGGGGCTGCCCGTTTATTCGTCCATGTGTAAAGGCCATTAGCTGTGGGCACATCGATCAACCAATTGTTTTGAACAAAATCTTTGACTAGTGTGTCGTCTCTGTTGGTCCTGCATCTTCCTCCTTGTCTTTCTTCTGTTGAGGCTATCATATTGAAGTCGCCTCCCATTACCCAAAGCAGATATGTTCTGTCAAAGTTGAGTTGTGATAGAGTTTCTAGGATTGCCAATTTCTGTAGACCATCTTGTGGGAAGTAAACGTTAGTAATGTGGCCATGTATGTTTGTGCCCAGAAGATGAAAGACTGCCTGTATGAAATTTTTGTTTGCATGGATGTTGTCTAGGTGTATTTTCCCCGCATCCCAGAGGATTGCCAGTCCTCCAGAAGCCCCTTGTGCATCTACAGTTGTGACTTGCCCTCCTGGCCAAGCTATGGCTACGATTCTTTCCAAGATTATGGAGTTGCATTTTGTTTCCTGTAGAAATAAAATGGTTGGTTTGTCTTCCACTATCAAATTTTTTAGGAGTTTCCCCTTCTTAGGGTTGTTGAGCCCCCTAATATTCCAGGAAATCAACTTCATTTAGAAGTTTTGGGGTTGGTGTTATAGTATTTGGTGAGTTTGGCATATCTACCCGACTCAACTAGTACCTCTCCAATCTTGATTGTTCTTTCTAGAGCTGTCTTCCTACCTCTCTTTTTGCTATCTTTATATACAAATTTACCATCCCATTGACTACCTGTTTGGATATCGAGTGAATATTTCTTTTGAGCTTTATTCAGAATTTCTACTAGATTATCTACTTGTGTTTCAGGGATTTTGTCAAAGTTACCTGATTTGCAAGCTTGTTCCAGTCCAAGAATGTCAAGTTCCCAAATATCAATTGGTTCACTGTCATCTTCCATGAACTGTGCCTCCTGAGTGTTGCCTTATGCTTCCTTTCCCTTATCTTTGCCATAGGATGGGTTGTCTATATCCATATCCGGGTTAGTCCAAGTTTCTGTGGCTGGCATGGTTTTTCCTGCTTCCTGGTTCTTCTTTGGTGTTCCTGACTTGGTAGATTTGTGTGTCGTTGTGTCCGATTTGGGCTCTTCCTGTTGTTCCTCTTGCGCCAGAATCCCGAAGCTGTTACTTGTAGATGGTTGAGACTTCTCTTCTTGCTCTGGCGTCCCTTTTGGTGGAGCATTAGACTTTTTGTTCCCGCTTCTTCTGTTTGTAACTTTGGTGAACCCATCCTGAGTTTGTGGTTCTTGTTTGCTTGGAGCTTCAGGCTTGATGTTTAATGGGCAGTCTCTGAAGAGATGTCCCAGAGTGTGAAACCTCCGGCAGCGGAAAGGGACATGCTCGTAGTCGATGATTTGGATCCAATCATGGTCTTCATGAAAAAGGCACACCGTATCTAGAAGAGGTTTCTTCAGGTCCATATAGACACAGATCCTAGCATAAGAGGCATAGGTGGTGTATTTCATAGCCTTTGTTTCTTCAGCGACCTTGACAAAATCTCCCAGCGCTGATCCAAGGGCTTTTAACGAGTCCTCCTCCCAATATTCCCATGGTAATGAGTATAATCTAATCCAGACTAGTGCATAACTTAGATCTTCCGTATCTGGGTTGAATCTAGCCTTCCATTCTCTAAGAAATAACCCTGCTGAGTTGTAGAAGTAAGGCCCTCCTTCAAATACTTTGTTTCTGTCTTCCAGACAGTTAAAGATGGCTGTGAAGAAGCCTTTTGGCCCTATTAGTAGGGTGATTTCTCCTTTTGGTCTCCATTTGCTGTTGATCCAGTTTCTTAGAGCCTTTTCTGTGGGCCAGAGTCCCATAAATTTGCCTATGAGGGCATGGTCTCTCATAAACTGTATACGGGCATTGATTCGATGGCTTGGTAATTCTACTTCTGGCCTGTGAGCAGCAACAGGATTGCAAGTAGAAGATCTTACCGTATGAGCTGCGTTACTCTTTGTGGTCTTCGTTTCCTCTGCTGTTGTGTTATTGGCTGAGACGTCATCGGTATTGACCGCAGGTCCTTGTTGGTTTCTGTCGCCTAGCGGCACTTCTGTGCCCTCCCCCTGCAGGGAGTCCATTGGATCTTTACGACCAAACTCCGTCCGTTCTAAACGCTGCCACTGTCAGGTCTGAGCAACGCAGAGCAGGGCAGCCTGCCGCCGCAGGTCTGTGCAAAACCCTAGCGGTATTCCATTGCCATTAGTGCCTCGCTTCTGTTCGCTCCCTTTTACTTATTCAATTCTTTATAATTAATTAGTTAATTTAAATATTAGATTTATTTATTTTCATTTACTAAAAGTATAGGGAATAATTCTAAATATTTATTAATTAACCAACTAATTAGTTAATTAGTTAATATTCTTTTACCTCTCTCTTGTTCAAGTCTTGTTGTTGAGTCCTTTGTAGCTGTTTGGCTGGTCAAAATTAGTTGTATTTAACTTGTTGTCGTGATTTGATTCTTCATATCTTAGATGAACCACATTTGTTGGTTCCGGTCATGTTTTTAAAGATGCAAATAGAGATTTTGGCACAATAACTACATTTTATTATTATATTATTATCATTTAAAAGGTTTTACACCATAAAGGTTTTCCTCATTAAATTATTTAATAACTAATATTTTTTTTAGTAGATAAGTCTTTTTAATTTGTTGCGGTAATTTGATTCTACATATCTTGGATGAAAAACATTTAAAGATGCAAATAGAGCTTTTGGCACAATAACTACAATTATTTTATTATTATCATTTCAAAATGCTTTAAGCCATAAAGGGTTTTCTCATTAAATTATTTAATAACTAATATTTTTTTCAGATAAGTCTTTTCCAACTTAGCATGGAATAGATGTAATATCATATTATGCTATGTGAACATTTTGACTCTTTCAAATTATAAATTAGAATAAACTAAGGAAGAAAATAATTAAATAAAATTTTACTCCAAATAGTAAATTTACCTTGGACTAAAGAATGGTTTAGACAATGGTATTTTTTTCTAATGTAACTTATTTAAAGACATTTCAACTAAATATACCTATCCCTACTCTCTACACCATTTAAACACATTTGAAGGCCTTCAGAAAATATATTACTTCTACTCTCATCAAGTATCTAGGGTCTCCAACAGATATATCTACCCTACTCTCATATTTAAACAGATTTGAACCTAGGCATAAGAGTATATGTACTACTCTCCTCAAGTATCCAAGGTCTCTTATTTAAAGGCATTTGAAGGTCTACAGAAGAATATATCTACATCTACTCTCATCTAAGTATTCAGTAACTATTTGTTGTTTTGTAGAATTTAGGCTTCTGTGATCCATGATAGTTATAAGAAGAATTTCGACGTAAATCACATATCGAAAGACCTTTGTCGACTAGTTTCGAACCAACTAGTGTGGTTCATACAAGTTGAAGAAACAGATAGAGTATAGCAATTTAAATAGTCTAAGCATAGAATCCAACTTTAGGACCTAGGTCAACTTTTAATTTATTAATTTAATTATTATTTATATTTTTATTATTAATTATAATTATTATTTATTATTTTATTTGTGTAAATAAGTTAAATTGAGGTAAAAATAATAACTAAATAAACTAATGGTTAGTTTTTTCAAAAATAATTCATATATTTATTTAAATGATTAATAAAATATATATATATATATATTATATTAGATGTTAAGAAAGTTAGGATTTAATAAATATATATACTATATATTTTATTTAGGTTGTTAAGAAAATTAGCGATAATAAATAATAAATATATAATATAAGTATATATATTACTATATATATATATATAATAATAATATATATAAATATAAAATAATAAAAGATTACTTAAATCTTAATTTTAATGGGAAATTAGTTGAGATAGAAGAACATACTTTTTATATAAATATACAATGTAAGTTAGAATAAACCATTTATTAGAACCATAATTACATAGAAGCTTAAAATAAGAAAAATTAAATGCCTAAAAGATAAAAAGAATAATTTCAAAGTTAATTAACTAGTATCATTTAAAAAAGTAAAAAAATAAATAAAAATAAAACCATAAAACAATAAA
Organism: Pinus taeda; assembly: GCA_000404065.3. Taxonomy (NCBI): domain Eukaryota; kingdom Viridiplantae; phylum Streptophyta; class Pinopsida; order Pinales; family Pinaceae; genus Pinus; species Pinus taeda. The sequence continues at coordinate 96,102 of APFE030966846.1, forward strand.
AATAAAAATAAAATAAAATTGTGTAATTAAATGGGATTAAATGGGAATTAGTTAATTTGAATACCTTACTTTCTATGAATATATAAAATTGGTTAGACTAACTAATTGTTTTAAATGAGAAATACTAGAAAGTTAAAATAAATAAATAAGTAACTAAAAATATAAATAAATAACTCAATAAATAAAACAAACCACATAAATTCAATAATTAAATTCCAAAATAAGAAAGTAGTTGGTAAAGGCTTTAAAAAAAATGATAAATAAATAAATAAGTAAATAAATAAAAATAAAAATAATTAAAAAAATGAATAAAAATGGAATAACTACTAATTTATATATATATATATTAATATATATTATATATATATATATATATATATATATAATATATATATATATATTATATATAAGTTAAGATTATAATTAACTATATTATTATTAGGAAAAAAATTAATTTAGAAAGAGCGACCTAAAATAAAAAGAAGGAGAAGGACTGGAAAAAGTCCAATAGAAAACCAAAGAGCAAGACACAAAAAGAAAAATAACAGGATAAAGGAAGGCGCTAAGGGGAACAACGAAAGCGCAAAAGGTAAAACGAAAGAAAAAAAAAATCACTTAGGTCGACAGGGAAGGGATCCAACATCTACTGATCTTCCAGCCGTCATCTCTGTTGAGATTGTTAGGCCTTCTTTCAATTTCAATAGCTTCCCTGAATTTATGATGATGAAACTGAGCAACTTTGGCAACAACCTTGGCCTCCTCAATACAAACATGATGCTTGGTCTTATATATGGTTCTCCCATGTCTTAGGTCAGCTGTATGTTTGTTGATCCTCTGATGGATGGAGCGCCCCGTTTCCCCAATATAGGGGTCCCACAAGAACAGGGGATCAAATATACACCCTTGATGTCCTTAGGGTTAACAGGATCTTTCACCGACCGGAGGGAATTGCGAATGGAAAAGATATGTAGATGACACTAATGTCATCTCGTCCCATGGCCAAGAGGAGCTGGATCACTTCTTAAATCACCTCAACGGTCAGTCCTCTGCCATTAAATTCACCATGGAAAAAGAGGTCAATGGTTGTTTCCCTTTCGTGGATATTCTTATTTCGAAGAATAAGGATGGCTCTCTCTCCCACTCCATGTTCCAGAAGAAAATGCATACTGAGCAGTATCTTCATGCCGATTCCCATCATTTCCCTACTCAGAAGATGGGTGTTCATAGCACCCTCGCTACTCGTGCCTTGAGGATTTCGGATAATGAGAGCTTTGATAAGGAGAGATTCCATCTCCTCGATGTCTTTGTGGAGAATGGATATAGTAATCACCTTGGTCAGAGGGCCTTCCATAATGCCTCTAAGAATGCGTTTATTAAGAAAGATCCAAAGGAGCACCGACTAGGTGTCCATCTTCCCTATGTACAAGGCACCACAGACAAGATTGCTCAGATCCTTTGGAGGTTTGATTTTCCCACTACCTTTAGGCCCCTCAACACCATTTGCAATTCCCTCCAATCGGTGAAAGATCGTGTTAACCCTAAGGACATGAAGGGTGTATATTTGATCCCCTGTTCTTGTGGGACCCCCTATATTGGGGAAACGGGGCGCTCCATCCATGAGAGGATCAACGAACATGCAGCTGACCTAAGACATGGGAGAACCAAGCCTTCAACTTTAGCAGAGCATGTAGATAAGACCAAGCATCAGGTTTGTATTGAGGAGGCCAAGGTTGTTGCCAAAGTTGCTCAGTTCCATCATCGTAAATTTAGGGAAGCTATTGAAATTGAAAGAAGGCCTAACAATCTCAATAGAGATGACGGCTAGAAGATCAGTAGATGTTGGATCCCTCCCGTGTTGACCTAAGTGTTTTTTTTTTTTTTTGTTTCCCCATTTTACCTTTTGCGCTTTCGTTGTTCCCCCTGGCGCCTTCCTTTACCCTGTTCTTTTTCTTTTTCCGTCTTGCTCTTTGGTTTTCTATTGGACTTTTTCGAGTCCTTCTCCTTCTTTTTATTTTAGGTCACTCTTTCTAGTTAATTTTTTCCTAATAGATATTATTAATTATAATCTT